>SNQJ01S0168051.1:4099-19497 GCA_010110895.2 Picea sitchensis
TGTATACTGTATGAATTTTTCAAAGGTAAATTTCTTATTGATAAGGTTGAAGCCACTCTCTTTTGAACTTAGAGATAACTGGTTCTTCCCAGTAAGTCGCCATTTATTGTGGTTCACCTCCCACAACATCCCATTTTTATTTTTTAAATGCTCCCCCCCACTTTTTTTCTTAAATGTTTCTTATGAGGAATATGTTCCTACTTCACTGAGGAGATATGAGCATGAAGAACATTTTTATAGCACTCATACAGTTTATGGATTCTTTGTGAATAGCATCCCATTGGACGCAGTCATAAACAATCCCCCTGATACTGCACTCTTCAATCCCTCCACCCAAATTTTATCTTTCCTCCCTCTCGTAGTAAGGACTTGATCCCTATATTTACTTAGCCAACGTGATTGATCTCACTCATACACTTTCACCCTAAGTCATGATGGATTCAGAACAAAACTCACACTACATTTCATTCTGATAGAAACGTTTTTGATGTTCAAAGGGATGTGTTAGAATCATATTCATCGTAATAATTCCCTCCACACACCACTCAATACTCTGTCCCTCATGCTCTGATAGCTTTGACACATAAAATCTACTCCTTACATGGAATTCCATAGTTGGATAGATTCAAACCCAGTGTATACTCAACATCCTCAAGTCTATACGAGTTGTTCGATCGTTACCTCACCAAGTGGCATCTTAAGATTGAACATTTTTCCCCGTTTATCAATCTTGAATGACTTACCTTTTATTTCTTTCGGGACTCTTCACTACCCTAAGGTATCAAAGGAATGTTCCTTCGATACCATCCTCTTTGGAGTCCAGTTACTCCCTCATCCTTTAGAACTTCAAAACTCTAACCCCGACAACATTTTTTCAAACCCTTCAACTTTCGCATTTGGCACATCTTTCTAGGATAAAGGCATATTCCTTGGATACTCTCTCTTCGAAGTTTATTTTAAACCTCACATCGACAAATTCCGATGCCATAAATCCGACGATGCACACCTTCCGCACAACACTGCACACTTTTCAAGTAGGCACACCTTTCTAAATCAAAAGAGAATATTCTTTTGATACCCCTCTTGTCGGAGCTCAAACCGATCCTCTAGTTTTCCTACTCCGACTCCGATGGTTATTTTTTTGAATTCAAAACCCCCTAGACTCTGATACGGGTATTTGGGTGGCCTCCTATCTTAATTAGCATTAATGACATGGATTGAGGCTAGATTCAGTAATGGATTTCATACACAGGCAAGTCATGGTGCATTTACGAGTGTTTTAATACCTCTTAATGGATAAAACCCCTTATTTTAAGACCAATATTCTTCCAAAAGATTGAAAACGTCGTTCTTATTTTATTCACTAAGTGTGATATGTAACCCTTTCCTCGTCTCAATTATAGGTACTACATTTTATTGTTAACAGTTGGTCTTTTCATGCCTACCATATTATTTTCACATAGGTTAATTCACTTATTGATCTGTTGATGCAGGATTAACCAAAATCCTATCATGAAAAGCCATAATCTGAAAAGACCAAAGGGATCTATTTATTTATGTTCAAACTCCATGCCTGAAACATTGTCTCACCCAAATAAGGCCTTGGTGATAGATACGACCTCCCACATCGGTGAAGACCAAAGTCCCACATATGAGGAGATCTACAAAATTTTCGACTCAGGTGATTTTCCTACAGAGGATGAATACGTAGAAGTATATCGGAATATCCAAAGAAGTGGAATTCATCTAGTTGTGTCTTGACAAACTATTTTCCCATACAATGAGGTTTTTCAATGGTGCTTCAAGAAATTCGACGTGAACACTACAACCATTGTGAGAAAATAGGGGAAATGCGTGGCCTCCCTAAAGCCCGAAGATATCAGTTCGATATACCATCTACCCACTCCCACATGTGCTCTCAATGAACCATTCCTGGAAGGTTTCTCCCAAGGAAACAAGGGACCAGTGAAGCTTATGAAACATTGGTGGGTCGATGAGCACGAGACCCTCAAACAAGGACAAAAATTGGTCCCCACCCACAAACTCAAGGCACCGTATAATTTGTTAGTAGCCATGCTATTTTGGATTTATGGTGAAGAGAAAATCACACACTTCTAGACTAATTGGCTACCACTAGCCTATACCATTGTCAAAACAAGACAAGTGTTCAGTTGGGCAGACATCTTAGCTTTCAACATATGTCTCCATATTAAGAACATCCAATGTATAAAAAAACCTTATTTTTACATGGCGACCTATCTAATTGATTCTATTTTTTCCTTCGTGCATTTTTTGTAGCTCGGGTGAAACTAGGACCAAATCCAACCCCTCATTCATGTGTGCTACTATGATCTCTGGAGAATTAACTACAAGAGATATTTTTGTGACATTTGTAATATATTCCTCGCCCCCCTACACTCTATTCTTTTTGGTTTTCCAAGACATAGAATTTATTTTGAAGCTAGGACCAGGATGAAGGAGATAATTGAATGGTTCCTATATAAATATTATTCATATGTCAGGGTTTATGGAACCACTAGAGCCCCTCACCTTTTACCATACTTTGTCCCAGATCGTCTTTTGATGAGGGATATTGCTTACCAAACCATGGGATCAGGGGTCACTTCACTACTCCTAACTAGTAGAAAAAATCTTTGTCCTGTTTTCCCAATCCACATAGGGAATTGCATCATTTCCAACGGCCCACATACAAAAAAGGAGGCATAAATTCTGCAAGAGATACACCTATGTCTATGAGAGCCTAAAGGCCATGACCCCCATGAACTTGTAGTCAATCATGTCAGATATTTTGTGCTCACCCACTCCAACATTCATGTAGTTGACTTTGATTAAGACAAATTTAAAGGAATACTATGGTATGAAGAATCCCTACAAAAGTTACCCAATGATGCTTCCAGGAAGGAGCTTGAATGTGAAAAAGAGGAAATGAAGAGCGTGACAATCGACGAGTTCCAGATATTGCTCCAACAGGAACAGATCGACACTAATGTTAAAGAGCAAGAAAAGGCTAGGAAAGAGGAAAAGTTGGAACAAAAGAGACTCCGGGATAAAGAAGAATATCGAAGAAGTTAGGCTGAGGAGGAGATAATCAAAAAATAAAATGAACTTAAGGCATAGCAAGTGGCACTTCAAAATAAGAAAGATGAAAAATCCAAGGCGAAGAAATTGGATGGTGAGGCAGAGGCCGGCCGATTGGTTGAAGAAGCCGAAGATAAATGGGTTGTTGAAGAAGTCAAGGCTGAGAAAAGGGCAGATGAGTTGTTGAAAAAAAAACAGTTGCGGGATTTGATTCAAACCCCAAACACTCCATCAACACCCAATTTGGGTATTGTGAACATTCCACCTCAAGACTACACTCCTCTTAATGTTATTCTGGGAGCTGCTTCTTTTTCTTCTCAAGCCTTGAATTTCGAGAGCACTATGGTCGCTATTGGAGACTACTATTATGAAAACAAAATGAGGAGTATTGAGAAGAGATTGAGTAAAATAAAAAGAGGAGAAGACACCAGATCCAAGTCATATGTAAGGAGAATATTAGAATGGAAGGCAGGATCCGATATTGAAGAGAATGTTGTTCAAGAAGCCTCTTCCCTCCACACTTTTATAGGACTAAATGCCTTGTCCATCATCGAAGTAGCTAGTGCCCTAAACACTGCCAAAACTAGGGTGGAAAATCTAGAACCAGAATTAAAAGATGTTAAATACAGGATTACTTCAAAGTTTTTGAACACTGCAAGAGTAGTTGACACTCTCAATACCGAGAATTTGAACAGATCCCTACAAACGTTGAGAGATCATATGAATGAAGAATTAGAAATAATGATCAAGACCTAGTGGGACACCCACAATAAGGAATTTTAAGCATAAAGACAGAAGCTCAAAATATCCATGGAGGTGAACTAGACATATACACTTGTTGTGGATGCTATTAAAACCCGGGTGCTCGAGCTAAACAAAATATTTGCAATTGAGTAGAAAGAGTTGATCAATTTTCTCGGTAAAATACAAATCGGTCGAGAAGAACAACGTGCGCTACAATATAAATTGGTAGAGATTCAAGGGAGGTATCAGGGAGCCCATGAGGCCTTAGATAAGATGTTTGGTTGGAAAGATATGTGTGAGGCTCCCCCCACTACACATGCTAGTATACTCTGATAGATAAAGGCTATGTTGTCATTTATTCTTTGACACCTATAAACCCTAGTTCAAGAACATACAAGCCACCCAAAAGGTATCAATTGATGTCTGCATGAGATTGTGGAATAACTCAAGTGATCTCATGGAATAAATTAGGATGCAACCATTACTTCCTATCTATGAAGCAACACAAGCCACTGCAAAAATTGTTGAGGTGGAAAAATGCAAAGAAACATGCCAAGTAAGCATACAAAGTCTAAATCAGATTGAAAAATAATCTTTGGAGGAACACTTATTAAGACCTACCCAACTCACCAATAAAATCCAACACTTCGTCAAAAATGCATCAAAGGAGTTACATCAATAAGTGTCCACCAAAGTTTGCAGTGGAGAATTAATCGTAGAGAAATTGCAATTGGCCAAGCTTGAGGACATTATGAAAGATTATTCCCTCTGGGAGGAATATCATAATCAAATGCAGGGGCAAAGCATCTCATGATGATAAAATTCCATAATTGTGTCGAGATGTCTCCTTTCTTTGTTATCGTCATCTTGTTTTCCTATTTGGAACATGAAGATTCATTTTGTGAAACGGTCCTGGGTTCCTAATGGAAAGATTGTCATGTAAAGAGACTCTCCTCGTTATAAAAGGGAGGATTGTCCACAAGAAAGGGCTTTTGGTTTCCGAATGTAGCAAGATAATATTTTTACTACAAATGAATTTGAACCTGAAGAAATTTGTTGGATATTGTGGTGTTGATGTGCATGAATGTGATTATTCAAATTATGCATGTTTATTACTGTAGTATGTGAATGTTGGTTTATGATTTTTTTTCTGAATTAATGTTCTCATTTTTCATAGTTACCATGATTTTCAAAGTGAGTACAACGACAGTATGATGCAGTTAACTAATCAATTACTTGATTCTAACTAGTAATGTTGTTAAACTTTCATGTTATTTGTATCATGAATTTCTTCTATGCAAGCAATATAATTATTTCAATATATTCATCCTTTTTAGTTTTCTCCTGATCAAGATAGGTTAGCTTAGAATAAAATAGAGACTACATCTTAGAATTGTAATAATTCATCTCAGCTTAGAATAAGTTAGTTAGGATTTTTATTTTTTAATTCATATGAGAACCTATGGTTCTCGTATTCATATTTAGATAGTATATTAGTTAGATAAGTAACCAAGCCAAAATCTGGTCAGAAATGTTATCTCAAATGAGAGTGGGTCTAATTGGGACCTACCATCGGGCATTTCCCTGTATCTAATTGAACGGGTCATTATGGCCCTTCAACAAGTGAAAAATGTTGAAAGATAACAAACTGAAAGAAAATACATATCCTAAATGTAAAACACATAAACTAAACAATAAACATCAACAACATCCTTTAGAAGATTCTTCTTTTAACACATTTCCCTGACGATTTTGGGCTCCATCAAACTRCCTCATAACCCTCGTAATAGTATAGTTGCTAAGTTAAATTCTCAATTTCCTAGATTCCACCTCCCTGAACTCCTAAATCATGAATCTCCCATAGTCAGTTACTAGACAACAATCCACCTACATGTCTCGTAACCTCACTAGTGGACTACAATCCACATGCATGTCTCTCCAACTAATGAGGGATCTTCCCCTAGATCCATAAATTTTGAACTAACTGGGAAACAATCCATTTTGATTTGTTAATTGAGCCCTTCCTATATTCAAAACACGTGCTTTCTAAAATGCATAAAATCCCTTTTCTTCAGTAGATTCTTCACCACTTTCAACATCTGGTGATTCTTCAAATTTGTAAATTTTGGTCTCATAATCTGAAACATCTTACTGCTCATATTGCAATTCAATGTTGTTGAGAATACAACATATAGTTTTGAGTATATCCTTGCAATTCAGTATTTTGACTCTTCCATTATATATAGAGAAGTGGTTTCCATCATGGCAAAACTTTGAGATCCATTTGTATGGTTAAGAACATGTGTTTCCTCCTTGGAGATCATAGTTTCAAATCTAATGGGGGGTAGGGTATGTATACCTACATAGACTTTATCAATCAAATCGTTGCACAGAGGGGGTCCCTTGTCCCAAAAACAAGGAGGTCTCATACACCAATTTGGTGTCTGGCTTGGTCGTGACCTTAAAAATAGATTATTATTATTAGTATTATTATTATTGTGAATAAATATCTCAACAATCTTGATTAAGGACAATTTCATAAGCTCGAGATGTTCTCTCTTTGTTTCTGGTCTAGAATAGGAAAGATGGTCCAGAGTGCCAACGAAAATACTTTCAAGAGTTTCATAAGCCTCCCTATACTTATCACTTCTTACCAAAACCTTTGATCGTTGCATCAACAATAACCTTCACATGCCCTAGGTTAAAGCAAATGCAACAGAGACATCAATTAAAAATCCTCTTACAATAACACAATTGCTTTCACTTATATCCTCAATCGTCCACTCATGTCCTACATTTGGCCCTACATTTGACTCCACACCACAATCGTTGGATAAATCTCTCCTTGTAATGGTTATAACTCCATAGGTTGGTTCACCACTATAAACATTCAGAGTACATACATGTAGACAAGGATTAGGCATTATCTCCATGATAGGATTGATTGGAAATATTCCTTTTGATTCAATAGCTCTAAACAAAATGTGGGCATCTTATCTTCTCGATGGCTTGAACTTATGGCGACTTCCTTTGATGTTATGGATCTGTTTAATATGAAACAACACATAGATATTGTTGATGATTGCAGCTATGTGAGACATTCTCCAGGACACAAACCTGAGAGAGAGCCCATGAGAGGGGTGTGTGGTTCCTATCTGAGACAGAGATGGAACATAAATATGGCCTCCTCCTTACAAAGAGTTGAGAAGAAATCCAGATGATTCTCCTGTGTAACGCAATGAGAAAGGAGATCTACAAAGTTGGGCGTGCATCTGGCGGAGCACATGGTGAACGTGTGAAATCCCAAAGTGTTGGGTGCATCGTCATGAGACATAAATGAAGATGATGTAATAGCCTCCTTTGAGAAGAGAGTTGATGATAAATTCCAGATGACTCTCCTATGTAATGCAGTGGGAAAGAAGATATGTTGAGTGGACGTGCATGTGGATGAGCACAAGTGAACGTGATCCTAGTGGTTGAGCACTAGTGAAGAAGTGGTTGTTTTGTGTAATGTAGTGATCCATAGATGTGGACATCCCTATGGATGTTCCCCTAGTGGTTGAGCACTAGTGGGTGTATGAGATCCCTTTTTATATTGTTCAAGAGTCAGATATGTCTGCAACCCTAATTGTAATGTAAAGGGTACAGATCAACCCCACCTTAATGTGATTGATAATTAATGTAAAAGATAATTAGTCTGGTTAATATTAGTTATATTATGAGATAAAGAGGTCGGACCTGTTGTTCCAATAGACACTTATGTTTACAAGTTAAGTCTAATATAAGTAAAGGTAAATTCCCGATTCAGGAATCATATCTTTTGTGTGAGTTTGTAAATTTCAGCAACTGCACCTTCTTGGGAAAAGTACGCACCTCTCTTGGGTGCTAGTCTTCTAGGGTTTGAGAACCCTATTGTGTGCTAGGTTTCATTGGTGGTGAAGGTATTTCTCTTGAATAATATAGCAAAGGATTTGGTTGGGTTTTCTTCCCTTATTGAGAAGGGTTTCCCAGGCTACTTCTTGTGTTCTTGTGCATGGTGTTTCTTCTTGTGATCTTGGTTGATGCAACATTATTGGCTATGGTTAATTTAAATGCTAAAATGGAATGAAATTCATGTTTAACCTTGATTATTGAAAAATCAACATGGTATCATATCATAGGTATTGAAGAAACCATTGAACAAACATCTACCAGTCTCCTCTCTTTTCTGCAGAACTGTATGGCCCTCCTAAGGTTTCTAGAAAATCTGTATGGCCCTCCTTTCTGAAGTATTTCGGTCCTTAATACTTGAATTTTGGGGATAATTTTAGCATAGGAGAGTATGGCCTCCTCTAGCACACCTCCAGAGACTGTTAGAGTGAAATTCCAAGATTTTTGAATTTTTGTCTCTAAGGTTTCTAGGGTTTGCTAATTTCTACAAAAATTTCAGAACTAGGGCTTCTACAACTCATTGAAGGAGCTCTTCATCTCACGAGTGTTATCCTATATTTCAATGGCTTATTGTTGGTAGTCATAAGTCCAACAAAACCTAAAATTTCTAGCATATCCTAGCCATTAGGTTTTCTAGCCCAGTTGACAACGGTTTGTGAAGAATCTAACATTATGATGAACATAACTATGATGGAAGATAAGCTTGATGGATCAAGCAACTTCATGTTCTTGGAAGACAATACATCAGAGGAAGGATTATTGTGGGTGATAAAAAAAGGTGACACTATTACTACCCTCTTCATGAAGATGTCAAGAGGACATAGATCAGCCATGTGCCATTGGAGAAATCATATCATCACCCTCAAGTATGCATTTGTATATATATTATTTGTATCATTATCATGCGGGAAATTGCAGGAGGAAGGAACCTTTTGTTTAATTCATGGATCCAGAGGGATCTCAGTGCATTCAAAGGAACAACACACTGGAATTGAAGACTCCAGGTTTGATTATTGAAATTGGCATTCCTCTAGCCTATATTTCTAAAGTTTGCTACATTACAAGTAGGTTTTGTAGTTGTGATAACAATCCCTAAATTGTTTTGATTCTAGAGATGTACTCATTATTCTCCTTTAGGAGATATTCTTGTTTTGGTTCCTCTTATTTTCTTGTTCCGGATAGGTTAAGAACAAAGGAAGATGCTTATCCTTCAGAAGGAGTCAAAACTATTTGAGAAAGAGGAAGAATAGAACCATCATTGAGAAAACTCATGCAATAATGCATGATCAAAATCCTTCTATTATTCCATGAGTAGAAGCATGCATGACATAGTATATGTTCAGAAAAAGAGTCTTCACCAGACTTTGAAAAACATAACTCCCGAAGAAACCTTCATCGGAGTGAAGATTAAGACTGACCACTTCAGGATATTTGGGTGCCCAGTGTATTTTCATGTAACCAAAGGGAAGAAGTCCAAGCTAGACCCTTCATGGAGAAAGGATACATTTATGGGATAAACAGTGAATCTTCGAAGACATTCCAGATCTACATCCTTTGTTAGAGAAAAGTTGATACAAGAAGAGATGTTGTCCTTGAAGAAGAGATAGCCTTTCAAAGATCCAAATAATCTCATATGGAGATTGACAGTGAGACAATACCTTCTCCCCCTTCATCATTTTAGAGGGAGACAAACATTATTCCAGCTAATCCAGTTGCTCCAGCTGATATGTCCAGAGATATTGTAGTAGGGCATAAAAGGCCTTCCTAGGCTCACTCTGCAGGAGGTAGAGGAACATACAAGCCCCTCAAAGCACATTCTAAGAAAGAAAAAGAGATTTTTGAGCTATCCTTCAATCATGAACCAATTCATTGATTTTGATCCTCCTTGTCTTGAAGAAGCAACAGGAGAATAGGTATGGAAATATGCCATAACAAAATAATACCAGTATATCTTAAAAGAATGATGTATAATATATTGTTTAAAGACCAAAAGGGAAGTATGTGGTAAATTCCAATTAGATCTATAAGATCAAACATGCAGTTGATGGAAGTGTCGAGAAATACAAAGCAAGATCCATAGCCAAAGGATTTTCACAAACAAAGGGAGTTGTTTATAATAAGACACTTTATCCAGTAATCCCGATACACTTCCATTAGTACTACCATCCATGAGTTGGAAACTATATCATATGGATGGATTCTTGATGAATTTGGGTTTTAGGAAGAGTATTATTGATCCTAACCTATATTATTACAGTGTTGGTGACAAGAGCTTGATTTTGATGACTTAGTCAGAAATCCTTGTTGTTGGATACAAGTAAGATTTGACCTATGATTTCGAGATGAAGGATATGAGTATGATGCACTACTTCTTGGGACAAGAAGTATGATAGAGGACCAATGATATTTTCCTGAGTCAAGGAAAATATATAGTGGGAATATTAAATAAGTTTAGTATGACAGAATGCAAAACCATCGTGACGGATTTGAAGAAAATGAATGATGATTATTCAGATGGGAATGATCCATTGTTGATTGGACCATTGATGTATATGGATAACACCAGACATGATTCTTGCCTTGTTATGAATGTGCTTAGACAATCCATGAGTCAAACGAGACAGACTCACTTGATAGCAGTAAAGCATATATTGAGATATGCCTCCAATGTGAACATGAGTTTGCAAGATATGTAGATACAGATTGAGTAGAGAGTACAGTGAACTGGAAGAGAACATTCAGTTGTGGTCTTACCATAAAGGTTTTCATGGTTTCCTGGTTCAGTAGGAAATAAAATTTATGTGGCCTTGAATACCACAGAAGAACAGTATGTATCATTAAGTGTGCAAAGCAATATGGCTTCACAAGCTTCTGACAGATTTACTTGATCATGAGATGGATCCTATGATGATAACTAGAGTTGTGTGTAAATCTCTTTGAGAACCCAGTGTTTCATGATAAATCGAAACAGATTGAGATAAAATATCATTATATCAAAGACATGATGGAGAGAAAAATAGTACACATGCAGTACCTTCCTACACATGAGCAGATTGCAAACATCTTCACCAAATCGGCTTCGAGAAGGATACCTCCCTAGTTGAGAGGGAGTGTTGATAACTACAGCCAAGAACAAAGTTTGAAATACATCCGAGTGAGACTTGGCATGATGAAGAATGCCTCCTTAGCTGAGAGCGAGTGTTGATGATTGCAGCTATGTGAGACATTCTCCAGGACACAAACTTGAGAGAGAGCCCATGAGAGGGGTGTGTGGTTCCAATATAATATAGAGCTAGAACGTAGAGATGGTCTCCTCCTTACAGAGAGTAGAGAATAATTCCAAATGATTCTCTTGTGTAAGGCAGTGAGAAAGGATATCTACAGAGTTGGATGTGCATGTGGCTAAGCACAAGGTGAACGTGTGAAATCCCAAAGTGTTGGGTGCATCGTCATGATACAGAAATGAAGATGATATATTAGCCTCCTCTGAGCAAAGAGTTAATGAGAAAATCTAGATGACTCTCTTGTGTAATGCAGTGGGAAATAAGATATGTTGAGTGGACGTGCATGTGGACGAGCATAGGTGAACGTGATCCTAGTGGTTGAGGACTAGTGAAGAAGTGGTTCTTTTGTGTAATGCAATGAACCATAGATATGGACATCCCTATGGATGTTCTCCTAGTGGATAAGCACTAGTGGGTGTATGAGATCCCTTGCTATATTTTTCAAGAGTCAGATCTGTGTGCAACCCTAATTGTAATCTAAAGGGTACATATCAGCCCCACCTTAATGTGATTGATAATTAATGTAAAAGATAATTAATCTGGTTAATATTAATAATATTATGAGATAGAGAGATCGGCCCTATTGTTCCAATATAAACTTTTGTTGATAGGTCAAGTCTAATATAAGTAAAGGTAAATTCCCCATTGAGGAATCATATATTTTGTGTGAGTTTGTAAATTTCAGCAACTACACCTTCTTGGGAAAAGTGCGCACCTCTCTTGGGTGCTAGTCTTCTAGGGTTTGAGCACCCTCTTGTGTGCTAGGTTTCATTGGTGGTGAAGGTCTTTCTCTTGAAGAATATAGCAAAGGATTTTGGTTGGGTTTTCTTCCCTTGTTGAGAATGGTTTCCCAAGATACTTCATGTGTTCTTGTGCATGTTGTTTCTTCTTGTGATATTGGTTGCTGCAACATTATTGGTTATGGTTAAGTTAAATTCTAAAATGGAATGAACTTCATGCTTAACCTTTCTTATTGAAAAATCAACAGATATGGAAGCTCCTTCTTCGAATAGAAAGCGACTCCTTTGACTAGTGACTAGGGAAGGATTTTCCACTGGGTAATCTTGATAAGAATTTGTATGCAATATGGAAAGCTTAAGAATGAACAAGAGAGTTTTCTTCTTTACAGATTCACAGATTCCAATCTTCTTGCTATGATACCATATTACGAGAACCAAAGAAACCCTAGGTATGGTTACAATACCGAAAACATGATCTCCATAAACATCGAACGCTCTTATTATTGAACGATACCATATTACAATGAGGGTCCTCAATCTTATAAAGAGCTTGAGAGACCAAAACCCTAAAAGACAAAAACCATAATATTTTAACCTAAAGTCACTCAGGTGACTTTATTACGTAGGTAAGCCTTATATCTCTAATATGTGAAAGGGACACTTAAATTTGGAATTTTGTACAACATAAGCAAAGACTCTCGAATGCTTGGGTATACAGATTTAGATTGGTTAGGTTTTGTCAATGATAGAAAATCCACGTTTGGATATGTTTTCATCCTTGGCATGGGTGTAGTCACATAGACCAGTAATAAGCAGCATGTAGTATCCCTTTCATCGACAGAAGTAGAATATCGAGGAGCAATGAAAGAAGCATGTAAGGAAGTTTGGCTCAGGAGGATGCTTTCAAATATGCAAATGCAAAAAATAGAGCCAACACCCCGGTTATGTGACAATCAAGGGGTGATCAAACTTGCCAAGAATCCAGTCTTCCAAGAGTGTACCAAACATGTGGAAGTGCATTTCCACTTCATCAAACAACTTGTAGAGGATGGATCTATTGAGCTACAATATTGTCCCACAGAGGACCAAGCTGCAGACATTCTCATGAAGTCGTTGGGTCTAGAAAAATATGTAAAGTTATGGAATAAGCTTGGTGTAGTTAGTAGATTGACCATTTAAGGGAGGGTGTTAAAGTAAATATTATCTTAAAATGGTCAATGAGATATTATACTTAGACATTACTAAAGTCAACTTGACTTTCGATTATTTTATGTTTTTATTTCTTATTTCACTTTATTGTGTTTCTTGGTCTATCCCACATTCATAAAGTGGATTGACTCGACTTGCTTGTAATCCTATATAAGAAAGATTTCATTTTTTCATTACATACAATATGGAGAACTCTTTCGAGTTATCTTGGTTTCTTTATGTGCTCAATTTACGTAATAAAGAAGAGGAATGAGATCCCATGTGTGATTATTTAGCAAGGAAGAATACCCCTTGGTCATGGAAACATCCCATTATGGTATACCAACATTAGAAAATTGTTGTGGATCCGTTGAAATAGTGTGACTCAAAAGAGAGACACTTGATGTTTGTGAATGTGTATGGTGAGTATTAGTACAAAATAAATGAAATTAGTTGACTCATAGTGATATATGCTAGGGTGTTTTGGTTCAAGCTACACATCCTCCTCAAATTATGTCCTTGATCAAGGTGTTTTGGTTCAAGCTACACATTTTGATTTGGTGTTGATGGCATAGTTTGTTTTGGTTGATTTGCAACTCTAGACAGAGTTTCATCTCCAACAGTATGATCTACAACAACATAATTTTTATCATCATTTTGTTCTACAAAAAAAAAAAAAGTGCAATCTTCACCATCTTTTGTAAGACAATCTAGGGGAGGGTTAGGAGAAATTGTTAAGTCAAAGTGCTCATAAAAGTGGACAGCTCTTTGGAACAAGAGATCCTTAGAAATATGATAAAATCCCTTTTGTCCCTTCATATCCTCACAAAACCAACAAAAATCAGTGGTTGGCATTTTTTTCTCCATAGCTTTGTTATTTTCATTTGGACTTGAGGCCCACACATAACTGTCAAATACCTTGAAAGAAGAAACATCGGGCTTAACATGAGTCGAAGCTTCCTACATAGTCATATTCAACACTACCCTATTAGGAATGCAATTTTGAATGTAATTTTTACAATTCACTACTTCAACCCAACAAGAACGTGCCATGTTCTTGGACATAATCATGTAATTGTCCATCTCTTTGAGTGTTCAGTTTTTTTCTTTCAACAACCTCATTTTGTTGAGGGATTAAGGAACATAGTGTTGATGCTAAATGCCATGTTCTCTACAAGAATATTTGAATGCTTGATTGACATACTCCTCCCCATTATATGTGTGTGTTTTCTTGATATAAAGAGAATTGCTTCTCGACAAAAGTCTTGATGGTATTAAAAGTAGTGAAAACCTCATTCTTATACTTAAGAAAGTACACCCAAAAGCGACATGAGAAGTCATCAATGGTCATTAAAGAATTCAAAATCCATAAATTGTTATTTCCTTTCGTAGAGTTGATCATAGTTCTTGGTTGTATAAATTCATTGGTTTTGAGACTTCTTCAGGTTACTCTTTCATTGCACATGTTGTTWTTTTAACAAACTTTGGCATGAAAGATTGAAACATCTAAACTATAAGTATTTGCAGTAGTGGAGCACACAAACTTTGGTGCTTGGGCTTCCAAAAGTCTCTTCCACTAATAGAGTTTGTCGTCAAGGTTGTGTTATTGGCAAACATCATCAAGATAATTTTCGTTTGTCAAGGTTGTGTTATTGGCAAACATCATCAAGATAATTTTCGTGAAGGTAAAACCTCAATGCTATGAAACTATTGAGTTGGTTCATAGTGATCTCATATCATTTTTTGTTCGCTCATTTTCAATGGTTAAGTATGCACTCAAGGTAGACTAGATCGTATGGCTGCACAAGGTACGACCATATTTAATCATTAACCATTTTTAATTTCTAGTGATATGAAGGGCTATGCGAAGAGGGTATGAATAAACGTGTATTGAATCGCACCGGTCTAAGACTAGTCAATCATTAGTTAAAGGCACATTTGCTTATTTGGAACTACACCCATTTTTACATAAACGAAAAAGTTGTGTTGATCAAATAATAAATATACATTATAAAAAGTAGGGGTTGCATAAGTGGTTATATATTATTAAATATACGCTGAAGTTTCAGGGTGATTTTAAAAAAATTATCGATGAAAAGAGATACCAGGGTCGTATCTTTTTAGCCTTACCACCGTTAACAAAGAATTAAGTTATAACTTATATTATATTAAGTTATATCCACCGTTAACAAAGAATTAAGTTATAACTTATATTATATTAAGTTATATGAAAAGGGCATTTCATTTAATAAAAAAAAGGGTTTGTCAATTTAAAAAAAGGGATATAAAATTTTAAAGTAAAAAGGATACTTAAAAGTGAAATCTATTACTTAAAAGGAAGGGCACTTTTTCTGTACATCAAGGAAATACAGGGTTGTAAAAGTATCAAAAGTTATATATATATATATATATA
>SNQJ01S0168053.1:0-20822 GCA_010110895.2 Picea sitchensis
GTTTGATCGGGTGTTGGATTCGACCGTGATATATTGTGATAACCAGTGCTATGTGAATCTCTTAGAGAAGCCAGTGTTCCATGACAGGTCGAAGCACATTGAGATCAAGTACTATTTTCTCTGTGATAAGGTCCAGAGGGGAGAAGTGGTTCTCCAGTATATCTCCATTGATGAGCATACTACAGATATTTTGATGAATCCTTTGTCCAAGATAATTTTTTCATACTTGAGGGACAAGTTGGGGCTCATGGAGATTGCTCCCTTGGTTGAAAGGGAGGAGATGACTTCCTCGGTTGGGAGGGAGCACTGATATGTGGCATCATGGACTAACAGTGAGTTGTGGATCTGTATCATGCTAGTATAGCTTAGATGTGGTCATACATCTTAGATATGATGCTTGCATCATGCTAGTACAACTTAAATATAGTACAGATGGTTGGAGTTGTTGATATAGCGGCCTGAGGAGCATTGTGTGAGTACAACATAGAGATGGCATACAGCTTAGATATGATGTATTGACATCCTGCTAGTTATGTCATGCTAGTACGGCTTAGAGATGATGTTGGTGAGATGCATCATGCTAGATATGGCCATGCGAGTACAGCTTAGAGGTGACATACATCTTAGATATGATGCAATGGCATCATTTTAGATATGTCATGATAGTACGGCTTAGAGATGGCCATACAGCCTAAATATGATGTAGAGGGCTCGTGTCATGATAGATATGATCATGCGAGTACAAATTAGAGGTGGCATACAGTTTATATATGATGCATTGGCATCATGCTAGATATGTCATGCTAGTATGTCTTAGAGATTATCATACAGCTTAGAGATGACACAGTGAGGCACTGATCTACATCATGCAAGTATAGCTTAGAAGTGGCATACAGCTTAGATATGATGCATTAGCATCATGCTAGTTATGTCATGCTAGTATGGCTTAGAGATGATGTAGATGATACTCTGGATCACGCGAGTACAACTTAGATATGATGCATTAACATCCTACTAGTATGGCTTAGAGGTGATGCAATTGATGACATTGTTGATGCAGGTCGATATCAAAGAATACGATTTGATTGTTGTGGAGACTATATGTCTCTGGATAGTAGCTTTATGCTATTGTGATGGATGTTCCCCATTGGTAGTGACTGTGTGTCATTGGTTAGTAGTTGTATGCTACTAGGAGTGGCTGTGTACCACTGGATAGTAGTTATATACTACTATGGATAGACACAGTTGTGTTCTATTGTATGGAATTGTTCTGATTGCCATGGAGACTATCTAGATGGATAGTGATGATGGTGCTCATGATTTGATCTACATGAGAATGAGATAGCCTGTGTGACTATGACGATTCTATTGGTTGAATGGTTTGTTTGTGCTCAATACCATTTCCTTTAATACCTCCCTAACTAGGAGGGAGTGTTGATGTTACGGTAGTTGTGGGATGTATTAACCTCTACGTGTAACCTTTGACGAGACTAGAATATTCCAGGAAGCAAAAGAAACCCTAAATAGTTGGTTAATAACCCTAGAAGACAAGTCAACTCAAGAGAATAATTTATATTGAGTTATTAGCATCCAAGAGAAGAATTCAACCCAGTTAGGTGACTTAGATAACTATAAATAGAGGGCATTAGAGCTCATTTGTACACACTCACTCTCACGACTTCATAAGGACTAGTGGTGTGCATTACTGGAAGAGAGTTGCAGTTGTTGCAGGGGTGACTTGGTATTTGGTTATGGTTTGGAATTTCTGCTCAGTATGCTATCTTTGGAGAGAAGTACACTACCTTGGTTGGCTATCGGTTCTAGTGATTTCTTTTGAAATTGTTTTGTCTGTCAAGGTTAAGGTGCTCGGGGGTGGCCTTTATGTTTATGGTTGGGTGACAATATAGTGATATTTTCTATGGTGAAATGAGCACACCTATTATTTTAACACGGTTTGGTCATCTAAACTATTGTTCATTGTAGCTGAAAAAAATTATATTATAGGAAAAAAAATTGTCTTAAGAGAAACCACAAAAAAGGGGTAAAATACAGAAAACTTCTTTCTTTTATTAATATCTCATATATAGTACAATATCAATACAGGGTGAGGGATCTCTTATCTGAGATCTTAGTCAACTCCATTTATCATTGCACCTCTACTACTCGGACTATGTATGATGTCGGTTGAAACGGTATGTACTTTTGTTGTACGGATTGGATTGTACCTTATCGTACGGATCAGGTTGCAAGCATTGCAAATTGGGGCTAATTGCAATAGGTATGGTGTCTCTCTCTTGTGTTGAGGTCACTTGCCTATCCCATCTCCTCCAATCCTACTCGACCCAGTCTTGGAGCGGGACTCTCATTTTCTTCAAGTCAACCCCCACTAGGAACTATAAACATATTTTTATACTTGGAGATGATCCATGTGAATTGGTGGGAAATCATCTCATCCATTGGATTTAGATCTTGATCGATGGATGGGATTTAATCTTTCAATGAGATAGCTTAAGTTCTCTTTATTGTGCCCTCACTACATAGAGAACCTTTTTCTCACTAAAATATCTAAACACTCCCTCTTAGTGAGGAAAGTGTTCTCAATGACTCCCAATTTTTCTATGAAATATTCAAATTTTCTTTTAGGTAATCCTTTAGTAAGTATATCTACAACCTGCTCATGGGTAGAGATGTACTAGAGATTTATTGCCCCTTTATGTACTATGTCCCTGATTAAATGGTATTGAATATCAATATGCTTGGATATGTCATGGAAAATTGGATTCTCTAAGAGCTTAATACAACTTTGATTATCACAGTTACATATTTTGGTAGGATTCAACTCTTAAATGAATAAGTCAACAAGTATCTTTCAAAGCCAAGGGGCTTCACAACTTGCTTGAATTGTTTCCATGTACTCGGATTTTGCAAAACTGAGATCCATTGATTTTTGTTTCCTATTGTACTAAGAGATAATACCTAACCCATTGTTGAAGAAACAACCAGAAGTACTCTTCCTATCCATAACACTCCCTGCCCAATCTAAATCTGAATACCCTATCAACCTGATTTGGTCTCCATTCACATACTAAAGTCCATACTCTATGGTACCTTTCAAGATCTCAATATATGCTTGGCTGCAATCCAATGCACTCTTTGGGGGTCTACTAAGTTTTGACTGAAAGTGTTTACTAGAAGTTTTGGCAACGAAACATATATTGGGTCTAATATTGACCAAATACATCAAGCAACCAATTAATTGCCGGTAACTAGTGGGACTCACCTTCTCTGACTCTACGGTGTTTAATTTCTTGAGATTCGTAATCAAAGGGGTATCCATGGTTTTGTAGTCCTCCATCCCAAATATTTTAAGAATCTCAAATGTTGTTTTCCTTGACCAAGGAAAATTTCACCCTCTCGTTGTCAGACTTCTAGGACAAGAAAGTAATGCATTAGCTCCAAATCATTTATCTCAAATTATTTGGCCAGTTTTTTCTTGAAACTATTAACCTGAGTCTTTGTGCCTATCAAAAATAAGTCATCAACATCGATAACAAGAATGAGAATGTCACCCTTACTCCTAAGTAGATACAGATTTGATTATGCATTACTCTTGAAAAATCCAATGCTCTGGAGATAGCTATCAATTCTAGAATACCATGCTTTGGGTGCATGCTTGAGTCCATAAAAGGACTTCTTAAGTCGACAAACATGACTTGTTCTATCATGGACCTCAAACCCCTGTGTTCATTCCAAGTAGACTTCCTCCTCAATCTTCCCATTGAGAAAAGTTGTTTTGACATCCATATGATTAATCTTCCACCCCATCTGAGAGGCAATAGACATCAATGCTCGAATGAAAGTATAACAAGATACTGGAGAAAAAGTCTCGTTGTATTCCACTCCTTCTTGCTAAGAAAACACATGATATACAAATATATCTTTGTATTTTTCAATGCTCCCATCTGTTGCATGCTTGATTTTGAAGATCCACTTGGAACTGACTACCGATTTTTCTTTTGGTCTAGGTACAATTTCACATACTTCATTCTTCATTATTGAGGCATATTCTTCTATCATAGCATATTTCCATACCTTCTTCTTGATAGCTTCCTCAAATCTGGTAGGTTTTGACTCAATAATATTACTCATGAGCGTTGCATAGCCTGAGTATCTCTAAAGAGGTTTACTTGTTCTGACTAAAGTCCTTGGAGTTTTTACTTGTTCTCGGGCTTCTTTCAACAATTGTTCTGCCCATTTTGGTTTCTTTTTCTTGGAGGATCTGGGTTGATCTTCTATCCAATCCTCATCCTGGCCATCAGTGGGAGGAGATGATGACGTTTCCTCTTGCTATGAAGTTTTTGTTTCCATAATGTCTTCACACTGATAAGACTTCCTAAAAGCTCTTTCTTCCTCCAATTTGACATCTCTTCTCTCCATTGTTTTTCTAGTAGATGGAATATACACCATGTAAGCTTTGGATGTTTCATTGTATTCAACAAGGATCCCCTTTTCTGTCATGGGATCCAACTTTGTTCATTTCTCTGTAGGAATATGATAGTAAACAAAACACCCAAAGATGTGCAAGTGTCTAATGTTGGGTTTCCTCCCAGTGAAGGATTTTTCTAGAGTTACATTTCCAGGCACTCTGTGAGGACTCTGATTCTGAATATATACTATAGTATTGCAAGCTTCTTCCCAAAGAAACTTTGGTAGGTCATGATCATGCAGAATTTTTTTTTCTTCCCCAACAATAGCTCTATTTTCCCTTTTAGATACTCCATTTTGATGAGGGGTGTAAGGAACAGTTAGCTCCCTCTTAATCCCATATATTGTGTAGAATTTATTGAAGGTGTGAGATGTGTACTCTCCTCCATTATCTAATATAAGGATTTTTATTTTCTTCCCAAATTGAGTCTCGACAAGAGCCTTAAACTATTGAAACTTTCCGAGAACCTCTTGTGAGGTTTTTCCCTTTAAAAAATATATTCAAGTTTTTCTTGAGAATTCATATATAAAGCTAATGTAATATCTGTACTTTCCCCCTATAGAAGGAGATGACATGGGACCACAGATATCAGTATGAATCAGGTCCACTATTCCTTTGGATCGATGATCACTCTTAGGAAATGGGGCTCTTGTATTTCCCTAGAGCACATCCTTTACATACTTGATGATGATTTGTACTAAAGGGAGGCATTCATGTCATAATCTTGCCCAAAATCTTGAGAGCCCCATGACCAAGATGAGCCATACGCCTGTGCCAAAGTTCACAATATCTATTACCACTACTACTATCTAGAGCATAATGTGAATCAAACTAAAGCTTGTATAATTTATCTTTTCTTACTCCAATGATTTGTCTGGATTCTTGGACCATATCCTTAGTCTTAATATAGGCTTTTCATTCCTTGAAAGATACCTCATACCCCTTGTCTTCTAAATAATATACTGAGACAAGATTTTTCTTCAACCCGAGAACATAGAGAACATTTGACAAGTAGAGAGGATTTCCTGACTCCCTCTCAAACTTTATGGTTCCTATCCCTTTTGGATGATAGGCATAGTCATCTCCAAGAATTATTTCAAAATCTAATCTCTTTTTTTCAATATTGGTGAAATAATGCTTATGTCATGTCATATAATTAGATGCTCCACTATCGATATACTAGAAATTTTTGGTTTGAGTGCTAGACAAACATGCTCTGCAAGTATCCTCTGCCATTCTGGCTAACAAGATGGGCTTCTTAGAAACTTCTCTGATACCATGAAAAAAATTATATTATGGGAAAAAAATTATTTTAAGAGAAACCACGAAAAGGGGAAAAATAAAAAAAACTTCTTTCTTTTATTAATATCTCATATATAGTACAGTATCAATATAGGGTAAGGGATCTCTTATCTAATATCTTAGTAAACTCCCTTTATTGTTGTGCCTCTACTACTCGAACTGTGTATGACGTTGGGTGAAGCGGTATGTACTTCTATTGTACAAATCGGGTCGTATCTTCTCATATAGATTAGGTTGCAAGCTTTGCAAATTGGGGCTGACTAGAAGAGGTATGGTGTCTCTCTCTTGTGATGAGGTCATTTACCTATCTCAACTCCTCAAGCCCTACTCGACCCAGTCTTGGAGCGGGATTCTCATTTTCTTCAAGTCGGCCCCCACTAGGAACTATAAACATCCTTTTATACTTGGATATGATCCATGTGAAGTGGTGGGAAATCATCTCAACCATTGGATCTAGATCTTGATCAATGGCTAGGATTTAATCTTTCAATGAGATAGCTTAAGTTTGCTTTATTGTGCCCTCACTACTTAGAGAGCCTTTTTCTCACTAAAATATCTTAAAAAACATCACCGAGACAGTTTTGACAAATGTGCCTCTTAGTATGGCTTAACCCCTTTGTAGCTTGTTCACAATGATTTATGTGGTTCGTTTTCTTCTCCTTCTTTCTCTGGGTGCAATTACTTTTTAACTTGTGTTGATGACTTCTCTAGATGTAATTGAGTTTACTTCTTACAAATTTAAGAGTGAAGTTTTTGACAAGTGTTTGGCCTATAAGGCCCATGCAGAAAAACAATATGAACATCAACTTCAACGATTAAGAACAGATAATGGAGGCGAATATGTGAACAACAAATTTACAAGTTACTGCAATGCACGGAGAATTCAAATGTAACATATTGTTCCATATACACCACAACAAAATGGTGTTTCTGAGAGAAAGAATCACACATAAAAAGAAATGCCTAATTGTATGATCAAATCTAAAGTATTAAGTCTTCATTATTGGGTGGAATCCATCAATTGTGAAAATTACATAGTAAATCACACTCCCAAAAAGGATTTAAAAAATACAACATTGAAAGAAGCATGGACTAAAATTAAGCCAGATGTAAGCCACTTATGTGTATTTTGTAGTATAGCATGGGCTCACATTCTTGATGAGAAAAGGAAAGCATTGCAGCCTAAAAGTGAGAATTGCATTTTTGTAGGATATTCTGAAGATGTCAAAGGCTATCAACTTCTTCAACCTCATTCCAATGAAATTATTATTAGAAGAGACAATAAATTTGATGAAAATCTCTTGGCCTGCGATCCTAATTCGATGTTTGTGCCATATTCGGCATGTGAGCCATCTTCAGTGCTTGTGCCATATTCTATTCATATTATGGTTTATTTTTCAGATGATGATTGTGAGTATGAAAATTCACCTCTGCCTACTCACCTTCCTCCAGATGATTCCATTGAACATGAACCTGCACCAGTATTGTCTCTTCCTGGATGGGTCCATTCAACTCGAGAACCAGTTGGTGATCTTTTCAGTGATCCTAGAGATCAATGTCAGACATGTTCATAATTCAAATGATCATCTTCTCTTTTGGATCAAGTTTCAAATATTCATGATCCAAAAAAAAATTGTTGAAGCTTCAGGCCATCCAAATTGGGACACAACAATTAATGAAGAATATTGTTCCTTAATGGAGAACGATACTTGGGATATTGTACCTCTTTTGAAAGGAAGAAAACTTGTCATATATAAATGGGTGTATAGAACTAAGTATGCATCATATGGAAGTGTTGAAAGACACAAAGCTCGTTAGTTTCCAAAGGATTCTCTCAAGTTGAAGGAATTGACTATAATGAAACCTTTGCCCCCTTGTTGAGGTGGGAAAAATTCCCTTCGACAGACAGGGGTACTCCCTAGTATGAGATCCCAATTAGACTTTACACCATTTGGATTAGGAGACCCATCCAGATTTTGGCCTAGCTGCCATTAATAGGTTGGGGGTTGAATGACTGGTTTAATGCAAGGCGGGATGCAAATGCAAACTAAACTACTTACAGAAAGGAAACCTATTATATTATATCCTATCTAGGAGAAACTAAGGGTAACTGACAAATAGGTTGAGATGCTAACAATCCCTGCAATAACTCTCTTCCATATAGTTTACGATGGAAACAAAGACTAATAGCATAAGTACACAAAAGAACAACCACAAAAGTCTAAGACACACACTCATATACATAAAACATGTTCATCATCTCAAAATAAGTAATAAGAGAAAAAACAACAACTGCAAAAAAAATTATGTTCACAAAAGAAAAGTCTATAATTTCACAGAATCCTTACGATGTTTCCATATAGTCTAGCATTCATTTAAAATATTTCAAAGAAAATAACCATCAGAAAAATAATATTTCTCTCGAGTAAATGGCCATGAGGGATTCTCAATATTATCTCCAAACAGTAGTTCTCCAAAATTACAAAGTTGGAGAGCCCCTTCAAAGTGGGTCTCTGCAAGAAGAAGTTACATGTCTTTTCATCTTCACTTACAATTTTCCTTACATAAGTTACAATAGATACAAAATTGTGTAGTAATGGTAGAAAATAAAAAGAGAGGGTGGTTGAGAATAATTTCAAATTTGATTATGGTTCCCCTTTCATTTATTCTTATCCTTCAAGTAAGCTTCCCAGACCTCATGTCCCGAAATGGAAACAATTTTGTTGAAAAGCAATGACTTCCAAGTGACCTCGTGAGTTGTTAAACTCTTTGAGAGGGTATTCATATCCCTAGTTAAATTTTCCATGAAGGCTTGGATCATATTCTGTGTCCTTACCAGTTTCATGAGTTGGTCATTCATTATGTATATTGTCACTTTGGTCACGGCTCCGGCATCTTTTTGTCTCTGCTTCATGTTCTTTTCGACCTTTGAAAATATATGTTCATAAGTCTTCAGCTTACCAAGGTCTTCGATATGGGGAATATGGCCTTTATGAGCTAATATATATGTTGCTTCATGAACCTGTGATCAAATTAAAAGTGAATTCTTTAGCTCCTTCTCAATATTTTCCCTAGCATGCTAGCAGTTGTTGAGTGTAGTGTAGTTGATCTTTCTCTCCCATTCTGATATGTGTGGTAGTTCTGATGGGGAATCTAGGTTTTTAGTAATCCAACATTGCATCTCATTTAGACCTTCTCTTATTGCAGTGAACTCTTTATTCTTCACATAGGCTCTATTATGTTGCACCATAATCTATAAGAATAATTACTGAAAAACTTGCAGATTGGCATACATATTTGTTGCCAACTTGCAGAGTTATATCCTAACTCCCTCAACGCATAACTTGAATTCTTTGACGCTTTCCCTGTCACCTTTACTATGTCAGACCTCTTCTTCTAGTGCTTTTATCTTTTCATCTTTCTCCTTGTTTCCATGCACTAAATCCTTCAGGTTTTGCTCTAAAGCTAATGTGAAAGCGACGCTAGCTAAAGTGATCAAAATTAGTTCATCTCTAACGTTTTCTATCACATTAGTCTTGGTTGTTACTGATAAGGGAGCCTTTCCAGCCACTCGAATCTTTCTAGTTTTCTACAAAATTATTTTACCAGATGCCTTGTTAAATCTGAAGGTGTTTAAGTTGGTTATCTTTTGAGCCTTCAATGGTGTGAATACTTCCAATCCCATCTCGTCTAATCGAAAATGTCCCCCTGTGAGAAGGATGTTAGTTGATGACTCTAGAATGTCCATACCCATAGGATTTGTGTCTTTGTTCCTTTCTTCTTTATCCTTTTTCCTTTGCTCCTCTGTTGTTTCTTCAGTTGTTGTTTATGTTTCTTTTGCTTTTGTTTCAACTCGTGTTTATTCTTCTTCCTTATTTCACTTAGCCTCTTCTTCTTTCTTTTTTCTTTGTTGTTTTGCAGCCGCCTTGGTTGCTACTGCTTCTTCAACTACTTTCTATCGTTGTTTTTCAACTTCCTCTTCTTTTCTTTTCTTATTCTATTATGATTCGAAATCTTCTGTTACTTTTCTTCTCTTTTGTTCTTCAGTTATTGTTGCTTCGAATATCGTCTTTGTTGGTGTTGTTCATATTGCCTCCTCTTAGAATTTCTTTAGAGCCTCCATAGCTTGTTGCTCATCTTCTATTCTAATCAGTGGGTTGCCTCTCCTTTTGAAAATTACATCGTGGTATGTTCTAGCTCGGAAATGGATTTAATCCTCCTCCCAGATGTCAATTATGTAATCACACATGTACTTGCAGTTGCTGCAGTGGGAACTGACGATGTTCAAAGGATTGTGCCTTCGAAATCTTTCCTTGTCGAAGTCAAAAGATGCTAGTGTATTCACTTCTGCTTGCACTTCATTGATGTCTTTAAATGAATATGACCCATTCCAAAGTGAGATAGGAGGCTAGATGGATTTTTTGTCCCTATACAATGATGCACCTACCCCGTGTATGATTGTTTGTTATGTCATTTCATGTAGCACTAGTATGTCCAAGATGAATTTTGCAAGCAAGTGTGGAGCTTCAGTAGCTTTGTATATTATTATGTAGGTGTCATATTTTAGGAGGTACCAACCCCCTATCCTCTTAACTATAGATTATTCTTTATCTGTCATGCACGGTGTTGGCAAGCCAAATATGAGTTGGTACAGTGGAGCTATGAATTTTTCTCATATCTTCTTATACTCAACACGATATTTATGCTCGAATAATATTTTTCAATACATGTGGATTGGGGGGGCGATAGGTTGCCAGACCCAACCCATATTAGGAAAAGAGTGGAAAATGCACATCACATCGAGGAGGTAGGAGGACATATCGAAGCTTGAAAACTCCCCTAGAGTAATGTGCTTTGTTGCTCTGAGTGATTCCTCCAAGGCCAAAGATAATATGTTTGCCTAGTTGAAAGTTGAGCGGATGTTCGCGACATAGTACAAGAGAGGCACCCATGTTATTTTGAATTTATGGGCATCAGGCTCCTTGTACAGCCTGTATATCATTTCTACTATGTATTGATATGGAAATATGAGCAGATTAGTTGGATATTCATTTGACAATCTAGTCTTGAATACCCTCCTAGGCTTGTACTAAATCTTTAGGAGCTTTCTTGGGTTGTGAGGGAAATTCTTCACCAGCTTCTTGTACAATGCATTTTCTCTATCCTCTAGATGATAAAATGAGGAAATTACTGAAGCCTAAAAGGTGGTGATTGGGTGGCCTTGAGCATTCAATATAAACCTATTATCTAGATCGGCATGCTTCACAATCCATGAAATAGTCTCTGCGCAGGGAAGCATTAATGCATGCATCATGACCTTATATATTTTAGACCTCCTGATGTTTTTGAATGTTTTAATGTCGATATTGTCTTCTAGTAGCTAAGGGAATGTTTGATTGTTAAACAAATGATAGACTTCTCCCTACTTGAGCGAGGTCTCCCTATCAATAACACCCTTAGTTTCATCATAGACGGGTCTCGGGGTGTCGATGTCTTCTTCTTCTACAATCCTACTTGCATAGGCCTCTTAAACAAATCCTTGTCTACGCTTTACGATATTTTTCGAGGAGGAGTCATGGTTGAATTTGCAAAAGAGATCATATTTATCATCAGTATTGAAAAATGAATGTTAAACAATGCATCTAGTGTTTACTAACTCTACAAGGGAAGAATTGAGAAGAGAGAAAGCTTGGGTTTAATTATGGGCATTCATTTGTGTTCTTTTGTGATATCGGTGAGAAGAATATTTATTCATTGATATAGGCATGTATCGATGCCCCTGTGATCTCTTGTAGATGTATCAAGACTGTAACGACGGGAACACTACAATCATCATCGATGCATAAGTCTATATCGACGACAACATTTTGATCTTCGTTGATGAAGCAACTAGACACAGAGTAGACTCAAATGAATTATGGTTTTTCTATTAGCTCGAACACCAAAACCAAACTAACATTTCTTTCAACAATGAAGTAATCAAGATTCTAACATGGATCTGGAGGGGGGAATGTCGTGCAACAAAAGGAGCAAGGCTAGGGATTTTACACTTCGAGGTGGAGAGGCAAAAAATTAAGTGGAAGCCCATCCCCGAGTGTTAAGATCATAGAGTGAGCAACCCTGATTTGCTTGGGAAAAACATTAATACCCTAGAAAGGGTTTTGTCTACTTCATATACTTTTGTTTTTTTTCTCTTAAGACTTGGTCCATATGTGTAAGATGACTCTTAGTCTCAGAGAGTGTGACAGGTTCGATGGAGCATCTAACTTTGTTCTATGGAAGCTCAATCTTTATATTCTTATGGAGGAGGCTGATATATGGAAGAATGTTGAGAAAAAACTAATCATCCAACACCTTTGTCCACTAGCCCAAAGAAGGAATCCAAAGTGAAGAGAATAATTCTTGATTCTATGAAGGATCACTTTATATTGCACATTTTTCATAAGACAACAAGTAAGAAGATGTTTGATTCTTTGAATAAATTATTTCAGGACTCTTGTGCTTCTCAATAAATGATTTTGTGAAACCAACTCTCAACTATTTCATGAGAAAGATAGATACTATGGTGAGCTACTTGACTAGGATTAGTTGGTATCCATAGGAACTATGGTGGAGGATCCAGCTTTGGTATCCATTTCCCTAAAAGGGTTTTCTCCTTCTTGAATGCCATTTTTTGGGGGTGTTTATAGTTGAACAAATATTTCAAAGTTTCCCAAGCTTTGGGGTGATCTTGAGCAAGAAGAAATTAGATCAAAGTCTTGTTTGAAACAACAAGGGAAGTGGATGTTATTGATCTTGCCGGGAAGATGAAAAAAAATAGAAAGAAAGACTTCAAGTAAGAGGATGGGATAGATACTTTAAATAAATATGTGCATAAAGAGATGTGCTTCCAATGACATAAGATGGCAAATTATGCAAGCCAATATCCATTGAAAAAGAAGTAAAGGGTGTGATCCAGGTTGCAGGTGGGATTGTTGCAGGTGCAAAGGAGATGAACTCTCAATTTGAGACTGCATTTACCGTGAATTTTTGTTTGACTTAAAAAATTCTGTCTAATGTTGGTTGGTATGTGGATAGGGAGATTCAAGACACTTGACATATGACAGGTCTCTATTCAATGAGATTCAAGAGCAAGAGGGAGGCATGACTGAGAGGAGTTGGATCCATTTCATTTTGGATTTATTTGGGTAATTATCTTGAGCTAGATAACATGTTATTAGTTCCTTGTTTCAGGAAGAACCTTGTTTCAATTTCTTGTATGATAGATATAAATTTGAGAGTTAGTTGATGGCGACCTCCCGGTCAAATTCACACAGGTATGCAAAGTATGTGTAAACCTTGCTTTCACTTCAACACTTGAGCGCTCTCTAATATTTTCTCAGCCCAAAATTGATCCTGTAACAAAGTTTTGAATTCTCGGTTATGCGCCAGTCCACTATCGGCGCTTTTATTCAGTGCTCAAACTAGGCGTTAATTTCCTTTACGTGACCAAACACTACGACCTTGTGACAAAGCTCCAATTCGCCAGCTTCTTTGTCACAGGAACCCATTCCTTTATTCACGAGACCAATGTTTATAACCATGGTCTTAACCCAAAGGTGGGTTACCTTTTCCCCAAGTGGTATTTCTCTTTAGTCTTACGGACTCTTCATAAGACCATAAATCGAATCCAAGTGCTAAACGTTGTAGTCGGCTTGTCTCTTGTTGGAATATTGGTGCCTAGCCCCAATGATATATTAGTCCTGTCGATATTTTCAGGTCCCATGTGTTGTCTCTAACTTCCCATATGACCTCATGCCAAAACCGAGTGTTAGGCATCATCGTTGACCCTTTCCTTATCGGAGATCTCGTGCTACATAACCCCTCCAAAACTTGCGGCCCTAATCCACTATTTCTAATTATTCATAAGGCCATGGCCATGACCGAGCGATTAGCATAATACTCAGTCTTGGAGTATCGATGTAATATTGAGTTCAACTATCTCGACCTAAAGAAACTGGAGCGCACTCCAAAACTTCTGCTCCAATGGAATGTTTCCACGAGCCTTCTTCCCAAACTGTTGATCTGATTTGCTTTTGAATAGATACTCTTCATTGATATTATTGTTGCATATGTCATCGATCACCTTACCTTTATCATCATCAGTGATCACAAATTCTAGGGAATCGTCGGCGATCCAAAATTGGATATCATCGTCGAAAATTTCAAAACAAACTTTGGCAAATCCTGACTAGCAGTCTCTCGACGATATAATCTCAGTTGTCAGTTATGAAAATGAAACCATCCTAATTTAATGATTATCTTCGATCTAGACAATATCTCTCTACATACTTCTATTGTGATGGATCGACCTTCACTGTCAATTTTTCCTTACAATAAAATCCTCACCATCGATTTCTTTCAAAGCTTTCCTTAACTCTGACGTCATTGTTGATCCAAGGTGGATGTTTTCGTCAATGATCCTATGGAGCTTTGAGTGCTGACACTATAACAAAGTCTCAACAATTCAGAAGTAATATCGTCATCAACAAACTTAAACTGATCCCTAGGTGCCAACTAACAATCCTTTGATGATACAGCAAAGTACCCAGTCGATCTCGTTCGTCGATCTAGAAAGGGTTTTTCCCCAATCTAATCTCAACCACCCCTTTTAAAACATGAACAAAACATGGTCAGATAAAAAAATGGCCACAATCAACTCCTATCTTCATCCGACAATTATAGTTCCTCAATGTTAATAAAGGGTTCGAGCTATGTTATTTATATGTATTTAATCCCTGCTTCGGCCTATGCACAAACAAAACTTAAATCTATCCAGCTTGAGGATTTCAACAATTCAACCTACGAACTCAAGCCCGATTTGTTATCAATTTAGGATCAGCGATATCGTGTGATGATCGATGATGAAGAGTCTTGGTATAATCTCCTTTTGTGTGAGGATATAACCATTGTTTCGCCCAGAACCTGCAACATGTGATTAGAAGAAAATATAACACACAAGAGATCCAAATCTCATTCTTACACGGAGAAGTAATAACACAGTGATTTTATTAGTGAATCTTTATACACACTTTACAAAGAAACACACTTCTCTGGCCGATTCATAATCTTGGCTCCTTCCCTTTGCTTGATTTTCATTAATTGGCCTCTTCTCAACCTTGGCCTGATTGTCCACTAATTTGGTTGCCTCTCTATGCTTGAAAGCTTACAATTTATGCATGGAAGATGCACTTCCAGCTCAATCAAAACAATTCCTAAGAATATGGATCTAATTACAATAATAACACTTCATACTTCTACAATTTGATGAGGATCAATTTGGTTGGATCCTCCATACTTAGGAAAATCCACCTAATCCAACTAATTTGCTTGAATAAGCCATTTACATCATAATGAGGGAAAATAACCCTCTTTCTTTCTAGAAACCTTGTCCTTCTAGAATATACTCACAAAAACTAGGAAAATACAATCAAATCCATTAAGGTAACCCACTCCCTTTAGTAATTTCAAGACCCCCTAGGTCTTCTCAACAACGTTGATTTTAGGAGGCAAAATGCTCCTGCATCAAACTCCCAAGGTTACAAAAAATTCATGATCTCTTGATCATGAGCCTTCATTTCTTTATGTCTCCTTTAATCCCACTGTTGATGTTGTCCATATGTTTTGTTGCATGACTAGTGTCCGTCATCTTCCAGGATCCCAAATCTTATGCTCTGATTCACTCATCTTGTTGTCCAACTGTTGAATTGTTGTTACCTACAACCTTCCAGGATCCCATACCTTACTTTTTTGTTGTGAAAACTCCTTGCTTTCTCTAAGAAGTTGTATTGGCATGTTGTTCTTCTTCTCCTTCCTCTGGTATTTCCATTTTGAAATATTCATCAAATGCTTCCACAACTCATTCAATTTGGTGTCCAATCTTGCCTTTTGCTGATATAGACCCTTACTGAAATATGTCTGCCTCAAATTTTCATATAAAATTTGTATGGTTGTTGCCATCTCTTTGTCTTCACACTTCTCTTTGTCCTCAAATTCTAGAGAGAATTGCCTACTAAATAAAAGGTTATGCACCCAATACTGAATATCCCCAAGTTTCATGCTTAGTCTACATGATTTCGCAAACAAAATTTATTCTTGGATTTTATTAAAATGACATATTTTTTGTAAACATTTTATACCTTTTTCTAAGGATTCCTCCACGATCCTACGCCAATAATCTTCAGCACTATCACCATCCTTCACTGTCATTTCTCTTTTGGAAAGTTCCATTCTTGCATCACTGTAGTCTCGTATATCCCATTCCAAGATTCCATATACTTCACTATCAGCTGAAGTATTTCCAAGCCAACTCATTGTTCTCTTCACATATTCATCCTCCTTGTTATCTTCAGCATTTGTATTCTTTAAACATGCATGGTCTTCCCTTTCACATCTTTTATGAGACAATGCCATCTCTTCCTCTGATGTGATAGATTTATGGATCTTCTTCTCGTCTATGCCTTCATGAGGAAATTATTCCTTATCTTTTATGACATCTTTTGGTGGTTGCCTATCTCCATAATTTGCATAATCTGCAATCACACATAACTCATTAGTTTTAAAAACATGAGACTCCCGAGTCTCTTCGGATGCTTCTAGCATCCTTCCTCTATGTTGGAATGAAATTTCCAAGCTCTTCATGAGGTCTGCACTCTAAACCTCATCTTCCTCTCCAAGCATCACTCCCTTCTCTAGTTCACAAAAGTGAATTGTTGGTCCTACTTCCAAGGACTTTATGTACTCAGCTTCTCTGAGTTCTTCTTCTTTGATCCAAGCATCCAATTTGTGCTTCAGGATTTGTGTCATCTTCCTTACATATATATTTACAATAGGCCATTTAACTTTAATCTTTGCATTATGACCTTGTCTCTTGTTTTCTTCATTCTCATGTAGCAACTCCCTAATTATATCGAGTCGTTCCTTTAACTCAACAAACTCTTTGTCAAATTCCTCTTGAATCGTTTGCTTTCTACCAACTGCTCTAGCATCCTCTTTCCTCTTGTTGTGGCTTCTCTTTGAACCTCTATCATGACTATCAGTAGTCATCTCCATCTCTTCCCTTTTGTGAGCTTCTCCTTGCCCGCTATAAAATGCATCAAGCCTCTCCTTCGTAACAAGCCTCGATACTTGCTACACAATACCTCATCAAGCTTCCCTCATGATCTTGACCTCTGAGTATCACTAGTTATATCCTTTGTAACCTTTTGAGCACTCTTTCTCTTCTTTGGCTCTGCACCTATTCACATTCCTATGAGAACTTCTATTGTTCTCCTCACTTTCAATCCTCAGCTAGAAGTGTTTACCTCATCCCTTGTTGCAAGGTTATTTTTTCCACAAGCTTCTTCACATGAGATCTTTGCTTGCTCTATATTCCTAATTCCCAATATGCTTCTCCAAAAAATAATCCCCTGTCAGTTTCACAGTTCTACCCATCACTCTCCTTACTGGAATTGTCCTTTGACTACAAATTTTGTATTACAGAACTTCATTATTCTTCAACTTGCTTCAAGGAACAAATTGGCTCTACATTTCTCATCCCAAAGAGCAGCACTCTGATACCACTTGATGGTGACCTCATAGTCAAATTCCCATAGGTATGTAGTGTATGTGTAAACCTTGCTTAAGCTTCAACACTTGAGCACTCTCTAATCTTTACTTGTCCCAAAATTGCTCTTGTAATAGAGATTTTAATTCTCTATTATCCGTCATTACACTATCAGTGCTTTTATTCAGCACTCACCAGGCATTAATTTTCTTTACATGACCAAACACTAGGACCTTGCACCAAATATCCAATTTGCCAACTTCTCCATCACAAGCACCCATTCCTTTATTCAAGGGACCAAGGGATATGACCTTGATCTTAACCTGAAGGCAGGTTACCTTTTTCCTGAGAGTTATTGCTCTTTAGTCTTGCAGGCTCTCCATAAGACCATAAGTGGGAACCAAGTTCTAAATGTCGTCGTCAGCTTCTCTCTTGTTAGAATATTGGTGTCTATCCCTGAAAATATATCAATCCCAACAATATTTTCAAGTCCCACATGTTGTCGCTAACTTCCCATATAACCTCGTGCCAGAACCGAGTGTTGGGCGTCGTCGTCGACCCTTTTCTTATCGGAGATCTTGTGCTATGGAACCACTGCAAAAATTTTGGTCCCCATCCACTAGTGCTAATTGCTCATAAGGACATGACCATGACCAAGTGCTTAGCATCATCATCAATCTTGGAGTATCGATGCTCTCTCGGGTTCAACTATCTTGACCTGACGAAACTTGACCCCACTCTAAAACTACTGCTCCAATGCAATGATGCCACGGTCCTTCTTCCTGAACCGTTGATCTGGTTCGCTTTTGAATAGATCCTCGATGTTGATCTTATCATTGCATACTATGTCGATCACCTTACCTTTATCATCATCGGTGATCACAAAGTCTAGGGCATCGTCAGTGATCTAAAAGTGGATATCATTGTCGAAAATTTAAAAACAAAGTTTGGCAAATCCTAACTAGCAGTCTCTCGACGATATAATCTCAATCGTTGGTTCTGAAAAGGCGTCCATCCAGATTGAATCACTATCATTGATATGGAAAATATCTCGCTACATACTTCCATTGTAATGGATCGACCTTCACCATCGATATGTCCTTATGATCAAATCCTCATCGTCAATTTCTTCTGAAACTTTCCTTAACTTCGTTGTTGTCACTAATACAAGGTAGATGTCTTCATCAGAGATCCTATGGAGCTTTGAGTCTCGATGCTATAAAAAAGTCCCAAAAATTCGCGAGTAATATCATCATAGGTGAAATTAAAGTGAGCCTTGGTTCCCTACTAACAATCTTTTGACGATACAACAAAGTACCTAGTCAATCTCGATTGTCAATCTGGAAAGATGTTCGCCCCGATCTAATCTCAACCACCCATTTCAAAACATAAATAAAACATGGCCAGATAAAAGCAATGGCCATGATCAAATCATATCTTCATCTGACGGTTATTGTTCCTCGATGTTAATAAAGAGTTCGAGCTATGTTCTCTATAGGTATTTGATCCCTGCTTCAACCTATGCACAAACAAAACTTCACTCTATCCAGCTTGATTATTTCAACGATTCAACCTACGAACTCAAGTCCAATCTGCTATCAATTTAGGATCATCAATCTCGTCTAATGAGTGATGATCAAGAGTCACAATCTACTCTCTTTTTGTGTGACGATCTAACCATTGTTAGACCTGGAACTTGCAACACATGATTAGAAGAATATTTAACACACAACATATCTAAATCTCGTTCTTACATGGTGATTCTATTAATGAATCACTATACACATTGTAGAAAGAAAGGCACTTCTCTGCCCAATTCATAATCTAGGCTCCTTCCCTTTGCTTGATTTTCATTAATCGGCCTTGCCTCGACCTTGGCCTGAGTCTCCACTATTTTGGCCACCTATATATGCATGAAGGCTTACAATTTATGCATGGAAGATGCACTTCCAAATGAATAAAAAAAAATCCTAAGAATATGGAACTAATTACAATAATAGCACTCCATCCCTCTACAATTTGATGAGGATTAATTTGATTGAATCCTTCATACTTAGTAAAATCCATCTAATCCAACTAATTTGCTTGAATAAGCCATTTACATCATAACTAGGGAAAATAACCTTCTTTCTTTCTAACAACCATGTCCTTCTAGAATATAATCAAAAAATCTAGTAAAATACAATCAATTCCATTAAGGAAACCCACTCCCTTTAGTAATTTCAAGACCCCCCTAGGTCTTCTCAGCAACATTGATTTTAGGAGGTAAAATGTTCCTGCATCATTAGCTTTGAGGAACAACAATGTACCATCAATTATTGTAGTCTAGATAGTCTGGGGACTTTGGCTAGAGGAGTGAGAGAGGTTAGCCTTTATAGGTTACTTGTTGATCTAGTAGCACATATACCAATAGGACATTGGAATATCCTTCTAGATTTGAGGAGGTATGTGCATGGTGAGAGGTCATAGAGACAAATTCGTCACCGATTGCAATTTCTTTGATAACCTCTTATGTTGATGAGGATGTGAGATATTTCAATTTGTAGAATTCCCCTTTAGTGTTCAAGGAGAATGTGGAGGTTTTTTCTCCAAATTTAGAGGCTTGAGAACTGGTAGGATCCCCCAAATATTTAATGAGGGATAGCATACCTCCTAGGAGATATACTAGTCATGTTGCATTGGTTTCTTCAATTTGTGAGAATTCTAGTTGTACAGAGGAGGAGAGGTATGATGATAAGATTAACTTTGTGCATGAGCATTCTAGTTGTTCAATGGAGGAGATTCTGTAAATTCTAACCTTGTAAAATGTCTACTGTAAATAGATATTCAGAAAAGAACAGAAAAGATACAATGGCGAATACAAACATTACACAGAGATTTTTCCCCTGGAAACCCAAACTAGGAAAACCAGCATATATTATATTCATACATTGTGTTACATTGTTTACAATACAATATACATATAGGAACCAACGGCATCCAAAACCCTAACCCAATGACCTGGATTAGTCCAAAACCCTAATTCCTTATCCGGAAATAGAAAACCATCGACAAAAACCATGTGTCGAAAAACTACCTAAATACATGACACGTTTCCTGAGGTAGGTGTCTATTTCCTAAGGCATAAAAAAAAAATCAGGGGGCGCTGCCCCCGGACCCCCGCACCGGGGGCTCCGCCCCCCTATACCCCCCTCTAACCCCCCTGCACGCCCGGCGCATACGCTCAGACACTAATACTCGTGAAAAGAATATAACACATACCCAACACTCTCCCACTTGTTGTTTTCTTTGCATACAGGGGGTTACAGGGTTACATAGTCAAAAATCCAGGGCAGCAATGCCCATGGATCCTCTACACCAAGAGAACTTCTCAATTCTCACAGATTTTGTTAATGAGTTTGCAACATTCTTCAAAGTGTCCAACTTCATCAGTGATACTTTCTTTTCTTC
>SNQJ01S0168053.1:30202-41583 GCA_010110895.2 Picea sitchensis
TGTACAAATTTTGTCTCTTCCAACACTTGGCAACACAATGCTTGGGTGAATGACAATAAGTACATGGATAAAGATTCCACAAGTTTTGGATTACTTTATTATGCTTATTATAATCAAAAGGAGAATTGGTAAAAACATGACCATTATACCTTCCATGTTGATCTTCACTTTTCTTTGGATATGACTTGCATTCACTGCCACAATCCTAAAGTGATGCACCATTACCTTTTGTGAAGTGTTCCTGCAATGTCTTAAGTTGGCCATTTGAAGCATTACTTGCTTCCGAAGTTTTGGAACCTATCTTGTAGGTTGTTCCAAGGTCCCCTTCGCCATATCCCAATCCCAAATATCGAGGCCTTTCCACAACCTCAATAGGATTAACAATGCCTTGACCTTTACATCCAAGGCCCTTTCCTTCTTCATAACCCATCTTGGTTAGTATTCTCAAACCTACACCTTTTGTATGTTTTTCGAATGCACCAAAACCAACTTGATGAGAATGAGGATAATTAGATAATTGACCTTCATTGCATACCTCAGATGCGTTTTCTAAAACATATGTAGAAGGAACTTCCCTCAATCCTTCTTTGACTGGGTTGTTCTTTGAAGCCTTTACTTGAATCATGCTCTTTCGTTCCAAGTAGTCTTCATACAACACCTTCACCATCTCGGCCATGGCAAACACCAAATTTATGAACTCCTTCTCATCTTGAGAAAGTCCTCCTGTAGATGCCATTTTCTCCCTTGAGATGAGCTCTTCCCTGGATAGCATGCAAAACTCAAATTCCAAATGTCAACTAGCTCTGATACCACTTGATCCGAAAAGATCTTTTAATTACTGTGGTTGAGTTATTAATTGCATGTGTTAATTAGCCATTTATGAAGCTGAACCAAAGAGGATGAATTCAATGAAGAAACATAGCAGCCATAAAACAATATACACATCTAAACTGAAGCAATAAGAACAGTGAACCATAACAAGAGAAGTGATAACGGAGTTCAACACAAAATTGCCTACGTCTCCAGGCCTTTGTCTTAGTGGGGGAGGCTTCTTTATTTATTCTTCAATGCTTGAAAAGTATAGCAAAAGTACAAAAAATGGATCTCATACTGGTCTCACTATGTTCTTCTCGACCTCAGAAATCCAACACAACTAACGGCACTGAAAAAGACTGAGTGTAGCTCCCAGAAATGGCCCGCAAGCGTCTGCTCCTCAACAGCTTCCCTGCATAAAAATGGCTTTGTCTTGGCTTTGCTTCAGCATAACTCTGATATGATTGTCCCCCATGGCCTCAAACAGTCCTGGTTTATATAGATCTGAATTTGGTTATCCTTCCCCAACTTCCTCCCAAAATCTAGGCTCAAAAAGAGCCCAATATCTCCCAATAATGGCCAAAATCCACTATTACGGGCTTAAGAACAATAAAAAATCCAAACTATAATATAAAAACCCATTTTATGTTTAAATTTGAGCTTTATCCCCCTTGACTAGCGTGCGCCCCCTTATTATGGTCATATTATAGCTATATATGGCCAAGCGACAACCCATAGGGCTGTGCGCTGGCCCCTTAGTCCAAAATCCATGGTCATGTGGAAATAAAACATAGGACTGCACCCATACCATGGTCATAGCCCCGAAATAGATGGTGAACGATGCTTAACATGCGCATTGGAGGTTAGACATGGTTCGTGCCCTTGTGGTTACATGCAAACAATGAAACCGTGGACTGGGGCTTAGCCCCAGCCCCTTTCCACCCTCCATGCACATATATTAAAATATTCAAATATTCAAATGTGTTTACTATAACAAGAAACACGTTGGCGCGTTGGTGTTGGACCATTTCTCAAGACGCTGGGCTTGGCCATAGGGCATGGGTTCAAAACCCACGGACCCCTAAAAATTTTGAAACTTGCCACTTCGTTTGATGACTGGGTGCCACGTGGTTGTCCATGCCTGGGCCACGTGGCACCACCACATTTGACAATTCACATGCCACGTGTCGATATTGTATTGTTCCAAGTCTGCAACATCTACCCAGTCACAGGTCACCACTTGTCATCACTTGCCTCTGCCACGTCAACATCCTGAAATAGCTTTGTTGACGTCAGCATTGACTTTTTGCTAGTTAACCTTTTGACTTTTTAGTTGTTTGGGAATCTAATCAGAGTGTGATAACTCTTGCATACGGAGCCCATTTGATAAAGTAAATATATGTCTGAAATCAGCGCAACGAGCCAGTCACAATGGAATTGGTTTCGTCCAATTTTGAGAACTTTCATTTTTTAGCCTTTTTGAGCCATGTCAGGCTCCTGGATCCGATTCTGAATCAATGATGGATTGCAAATCCAAGGAAACTCCCATGGTGAAAAATCTGCGGAAGTTGAGAGACTCTGATTCTAATCTAGTAGACTTGTCCCTGTACCAGCAGTTGATTGGATCCTTGATGTATTTGGTGAATATTAGGCTGGACATTTTCTTTTTTGTGAACATGTTGATCCAGTTCCAGGTGGAACCTAGACAAGATCATTGGATAGTTGCAAAGAATATCTTGATATATCTTCGTGGGATGATAACTTATGGTTTGAGATATGCCTCAAACAATGATGTACAACTACATGGATTTACTGATTCAAATTGGGAAGGGAGTGTAGATGAGAGAAAGAGTACTTATGTTATGTGTTTCAGTATGGGATATGTTATGATATCATGGGCTAGCAGAAAATAGAAGTATGTTGCACTCATTACTACAGAAGAATAATATATTGCAGCTTGTGATGCATGTACGGAAGCAGCGTGGCTCTGTAAGTTGGTTTCTAGACTGTTTGATCGGGTGTTGGATTCGACCGTGATATATTGTGATAACCAGTGCTATGTGAATCTCTTAGAGAAGCCAGTGTTCCATGACAGGTCGAAGCACATTGAGATCAAGTACTATTTTCTCTGTGATAAGGTCCAGAGGGGAGAAGTGGTTCTCCAGTATATCTCCATTGATGAGCATACTACAGATATTTTGATGAATCCTTTGTCCAAGATAATTTTTTCATACTTGAGGGACAAGTTGGGGCTCATGGAGATTGCTCCCTTGGTTGAAAGGGAGGAGATGACTTCCTCGGTTGGGAGGGAGCACTGATATGTGGCATCATGGACTAACAGTGAGTTGTGGATCTGTATCATGCTAGTATAGCTTAGATGTGGTCATACATCTTAGATATGATGCTTGCATCATGCTAGTACAACTTAAATATAGTACAGATGGTTGGAGTTGTTGATATAGCGGCCTGAGGAGCATTGTGTGAGTACAACATAGAGATGGCATACAGCTTAGATATGATGTATTGACATCCTGCTAGTTATGTCATGCTAGTACGGCTTAGAGATGATGTTGGTGAGATGCATCATGCTAGATATGGCCATGCGAGTACAGCTTAGAGGTGACATACATCTTAGATATGATGCAATGGCATCATTTTAGATATGTCATGATAGTACGGCTTAGAGATGGCCATACAGCCTAAATATGATGTAGAGGGCTCGTGTCATGATAGATATGATCATGCGAGTACAAATTAGAGGTGGCATACAGTTTATATATGATGCATTGGCATCATGCTAGATATGTCATGCTAGTATGTCTTAGAGATTATCATACAGCTTAGAGATGACACAGTGAGGCACTGATCTACATCATGCAAGTATAGCTTAGAAGTGGCATACAGCTTAGATATGATGCATTAGCATCATGCTAGTTATGTCATGCTAGTATGGCTTAGAGATGATGTAGATGATACTCTGGATCACGCGAGTACAACTTAGATATGATGCATTAACATCCTACTAGTATGGCTTAGAGGTGATGCAATTGATGACATTGTTGATGCAGGTCGATATCAAAGAATACGATTTGATTGTTGTGGAGACTATATGTCTCTGGATAGTAGCTTTATGCTATTGTGATGGATGTTCCCCATTGGTAGTGACTGTGTGTCATTGGTTAGTAGTTGTATGCTACTAGGAGTGGCTGTGTACCACTGGATAGTAGTTATATACTACTATGGATAGACACAGTTGTGTTCTATTGTATGGAATTGTTCTGATTGCCATGGAGACTATCTAGATGGATAGTGATGATGGTGCTCATGATTTGATCTACATGAGAATGAGATAGCCTGTGTGACTATGACGATTCTATTGGTTGAATGGTTTGTTTGTGCTCAATACCATTTCCTTTAATACCTCCCTAACTAGGAGGGAGTGTTGATGTTACGGTAGTTGTGGGATGTATTAACCTCTACGTGTAACCTTTGACGAGACTAGAATATTCCAGGAAGCAAAAGAAACCCTAAATAGTTGGTTAATAACCCTAGAAGACAAGTCAACTCAAGAGAATAATTTATATTGAGTTATTAGCATCCAAGAGAAGAATTCAACCCAGTTAGGTGACTTAGATAACTATAAATAGAGGGCATTAGAGCTCATTTGTACACACTCACTCTCACGACTTCATAAGGACTAGTGGTGTGCATTACTGGAAGAGAGTTGCAGTTGTTGCAGGGGTGACTTGGTATTTGGTTATGGTTTGGAATTTCTGCTCAGTATGCTATCTTTGGAGAGAAGTACACTACCTTGGTTGGCTATCGGTTCTAGTGATTTCTTTTGAAATTGTTTTGTCTGTCAAGGTTAAGGTGCTCGGGGGTGGCCTTTATGTTTATGGTTGGGTGACAATATAGTGATATTTTCTATGGTGAAATGAGCACACCTATTATTTTAACACGGTTTGGTCATCTAAACTATTGTTCATTGTAGCTGAAAAAAATTATATTATAGGAAAAAAAATTGTCTTAAGAGAAACCACAAAAAAGGGGTAAAATACAGAAAACTTCTTTCTTTTATTAATATCTCATATATAGTACAATATCAATACAGGGTGAGGGATCTCTTATCTGAGATCTTAGTCAACTCCATTTATCATTGCACCTCTACTACTCGGACTATGTATGATGTCGGTTGAAACGGTATGTACTTTTGTTGTACGGATTGGATTGTACCTTATCGTACGGATCAGGTTGCAAGCATTGCAAATTGGGGCTAATTGCAATAGGTATGGTGTCTCTCTCTTGTGTTGAGGTCACTTGCCTATCCCATCTCCTCCAATCCTACTCGACCCAGTCTTGGAGCGGGACTCTCATTTTCTTCAAGTCAACCCCCACTAGGAACTATAAACATATTTTTATACTTGGAGATGATCCATGTGAATTGGTGGGAAATCATCTCATCCATTGGATTTAGATCTTGATCGATGGATGGGATTTAATCTTTCAATGAGATAGCTTAAGTTCTCTTTATTGTGCCCTCACTACATAGAGAACCTTTTTCTCACTAAAATATCTAAACACTCCCTCTTAGTGAGGAAAGTGTTCTCAATGACTCCCAATTTTTCTATGAAATATTCAAATTTTCTTTTAGGTAATCCTTTAGTAAGTATATCTACAACCTGCTCATGGGTAGAGATGTACTAGAGATTTATTGCCCCTTTATGTACTATGTCCCTGATTAAATGGTATTGAATATCAATATGCTTGGATATGTCATGGAAAATTGGATTCTCTAAGAGCTTAATACAACTTTGATTATCACAGTTACATATTTTGGTAGGATTCAACTCTTAAATGAATAAGTCAACAAGTATCTTTCAAAGCCAAGGGGCTTCACAACTTGCTTGAATTGTTTCCATGTACTCGGATTTTGCAAAACTGAGATCCATTGATTTTTGTTTCCTATTGTACTAAGAGATAATACCTAACCCATTGTTGAAGAAACAACCAGAAGTACTCTTCCTATCCATAACACTCCCTGCCCAATCTAAATCTGAATACCCTATCAACCTGATTTGGTCTCCATTCACATACTAAAGTCCATACTCTATGGTACCTTTCAAGATCTCAATATATGCTTGGCTGCAATCCAATGCACTCTTTGGGGGTCTACTAAGTTTTGACTGAAAGTGTTTACTAGAAGTTTTGGCAACGAAACATATATTGGGTCTAATATTGACCAAATACATCAAGCAACCAATTAATTGCCGGTAACTAGTGGGACTCACCTTCTCTGACTCTACGGTGTTTAATTTCTTGAGATTCGTAATCAAAGGGGTATCCATGGTTTTGTAGTCCTCCATCCCAAATATTTTAAGAATCTCAAATGTTGTTTTCCTTGACCAAGGAAAATTTCACCCTCTCGTTGTCAGACTTCTAGGACAAGAAAGTAATGCATTAGCTCCAAATCATTTATCTCAAATTATTTGGCCAGTTTTTTCTTGAAACTATTAACCTGAGTCTTTGTGCCTATCAAAAATAAGTCATCAACATCGATAACAAGAATGAGAATGTCACCCTTACTCCTAAGTAGATACAGATTTGATTATGCATTACTCTTGAAAAATCCAATGCTCTGGAGATAGCTATCAATTCTAGAATACCATGCTTTGGGTGCATGCTTGAGTCCATAAAAGGACTTCTTAAGTCGACAAACATGACTTGTTCTATCATGGACCTCAAACCCCTGTGTTCATTCCAAGTAGACTTCCTCCTCAATCTTCCCATTGAGAAAAGTTGTTTTGACATCCATATGATTAATCTTCCACCCCATCTGAGAGGCAATAGACATCAATGCTCGAATGAAAGTATAACAAGATACTGGAGAAAAAGTCTCGTTGTATTCCACTCCTTCTTGCTAAGAAAACACATGATATACAAATATATCTTTGTATTTTTCAATGCTCCCATCTGTTGCATGCTTGATTTTGAAGATCCACTTGGAACTGACTACCGATTTTTCTTTTGGTCTAGGTACAATTTCACATACTTCATTCTTCATTATTGAGGCATATTCTTCTATCATAGCATATTTCCATACCTTCTTCTTGATAGCTTCCTCAAATCTGGTAGGTTTTGACTCAATAATATTACTCATGAGCGTTGCATAGCCTGAGTATCTCTAAAGAGGTTTACTTGTTCTGACTAAAGTCCTTGGAGTTTTTACTTGTTCTCGGGCTTCTTTCAACAATTGTTCTGCCCATTTTGGTTTCTTTTTCTTGGAGGATCTGGGTTGATCTTCTATCCAATCCTCATCCTGGCCATCAGTGGGAGGAGATGATGACGTTTCCTCTTGCTATGAAGTTTTTGTTTCCATAATGTCTTCACACTGATAAGACTTCCTAAAAGCTCTTTCTTCCTCCAATTTGACATCTCTTCTCTCCATTGTTTTTCTAGTAGATGGAATATACACCATGTAAGCTTTGGATGTTTCATTGTATTCAACAAGGATCCCCTTTTCTGTCATGGGATCCAACTTTGTTCATTTCTCTGTAGGAATATGATAGTAAACAAAACACCCAAAGATGTGCAAGTGTCTAATGTTGGGTTTCCTCCCAGTGAAGGATTTTTCTAGAGTTACATTTCCAGGCACTCTGTGAGGACTCTGATTCTGAATATATACTATAGTATTGCAAGCTTCTTCCCAAAGAAACTTTGGTAGGTCATGATCATGCAGAATTTTTTTTTCTTCCCCAACAATAGCTCTATTTTCCCTTTTAGATACTCCATTTTGATGAGGGGTGTAAGGAACAGTTAGCTCCCTCTTAATCCCATATATTGTGTAGAATTTATTGAAGGTGTGAGATGTGTACTCTCCTCCATTATCTAATATAAGGATTTTTATTTTCTTCCCAAATTGAGTCTCGACAAGAGCCTTAAACTATTGAAACTTTCCGAGAACCTCTTGTGAGGTTTTTCCCTTTAAAAAATATATTCAAGTTTTTCTTGAGAATTCATATATAAAGCTAATGTAATATCTGTACTTTCCCCCTATAGAAGGAGATGACATGGGACCACAGATATCAGTATGAATCAGGTCCACTATTCCTTTGGATCGATGATCACTCTTAGGAAATGGGGCTCTTGTATTTCCCTAGAGCACATCCTTTACATACTTGATGATGATTTGTACTAAAGGGAGGCATTCATGTCATAATCTTGCCCAAAATCTTGAGAGCCCCATGACCAAGATGAGCCATACGCCTGTGCCAAAGTTCACAATATCTATTACCACTACTACTATCTAGAGCATAATGTGAATCAAACTAAAGCTTGTATAATTTATCTTTTCTTACTCCAATGATTTGTCTGGATTCTTGGACCATATCCTTAGTCTTAATATAGGCTTTTCATTCCTTGAAAGATACCTCATACCCCTTGTCTTCTAAATAATATACTGAGACAAGATTTTTCTTCAACCCGAGAACATAGAGAACATTTGACAAGTAGAGAGGATTTCCTGACTCCCTCTCAAACTTTATGGTTCCTATCCCTTTTGGATGATAGGCATAGTCATCTCCAAGAATTATTTCAAAATCTAATCTCTTTTTTTCAATATTGGTGAAATAATGCTTATGTCATGTCATATAATTAGATGCTCCACTATCGATATACTAGAAATTTTTGGTTTGAGTGCTAGACAAACATGCTCTGCAAGTATCCTCTGCCATTCTGGCTAACAAGATGGGCTTCTTAGAAACTTCTCTGATACCATGAAAAAAATTATATTATGGGAAAAAAATTATTTTAAGAGAAACCACGAAAAGGGGAAAAATAAAAAAAACTTCTTTCTTTTATTAATATCTCATATATAGTACAGTATCAATATAGGGTAAGGGATCTCTTATCTAATATCTTAGTAAACTCCCTTTATTGTTGTGCCTCTACTACTCGAACTGTGTATGACGTTGGGTGAAGCGGTATGTACTTCTATTGTACAAATCGGGTCGTATCTTCTCATATAGATTAGGTTGCAAGCTTTGCAAATTGGGGCTGACTAGAAGAGGTATGGTGTCTCTCTCTTGTGATGAGGTCATTTACCTATCTCAACTCCTCAAGCCCTACTCGACCCAGTCTTGGAGCGGGATTCTCATTTTCTTCAAGTCGGCCCCCACTAGGAACTATAAACATCCTTTTATACTTGGATATGATCCATGTGAAGTGGTGGGAAATCATCTCAACCATTGGATCTAGATCTTGATCAATGGCTAGGATTTAATCTTTCAATGAGATAGCTTAAGTTTGCTTTATTGTGCCCTCACTACTTAGAGAGCCTTTTTCTCACTAAAATATCTTAAAAAACATCACCGAGACAGTTTTGACAAATGTGCCTCTTAGTATGGCTTAACCCCTTTGTAGCTTGTTCACAATGATTTATGTGGTTCGTTTTCTTCTCCTTCTTTCTCTGGGTGCAATTACTTTTTAACTTGTGTTGATGACTTCTCTAGATGTAATTGAGTTTACTTCTTACAAATTTAAGAGTGAAGTTTTTGACAAGTGTTTGGCCTATAAGGCCCATGCAGAAAAACAATATGAACATCAACTTCAACGATTAAGAACAGATAATGGAGGCGAATATGTGAACAACAAATTTACAAGTTACTGCAATGCACGGAGAATTCAAATGTAACATATTGTTCCATATACACCACAACAAAATGGTGTTTCTGAGAGAAAGAATCACACATAAAAAGAAATGCCTAATTGTATGATCAAATCTAAAGTATTAAGTCTTCATTATTGGGTGGAATCCATCAATTGTGAAAATTACATAGTAAATCACACTCCCAAAAAGGATTTAAAAAATACAACATTGAAAGAAGCATGGACTAAAATTAAGCCAGATGTAAGCCACTTATGTGTATTTTGTAGTATAGCATGGGCTCACATTCTTGATGAGAAAAGGAAAGCATTGCAGCCTAAAAGTGAGAATTGCATTTTTGTAGGATATTCTGAAGATGTCAAAGGCTATCAACTTCTTCAACCTCATTCCAATGAAATTATTATTAGAAGAGACAATAAATTTGATGAAAATCTCTTGGCCTGCGATCCTAATTCGATGTTTGTGCCATATTCGGCATGTGAGCCATCTTCAGTGCTTGTGCCATATTCTATTCATATTATGGTTTATTTTTCAGATGATGATTGTGAGTATGAAAATTCACCTCTGCCTACTCACCTTCCTCCAGATGATTCCATTGAACATGAACCTGCACCAGTATTGTCTCTTCCTGGATGGGTCCATTCAACTCGAGAACCAGTTGGTGATCTTTTCAGTGATCCTAGAGATCAATGTCAGACATGTTCATAATTCAAATGATCATCTTCTCTTTTGGATCAAGTTTCAAATATTCATGATCCAAAAAAAAATTGTTGAAGCTTCAGGCCATCCAAATTGGGACACAACAATTAATGAAGAATATTGTTCCTTAATGGAGAACGATACTTGGGATATTGTACCTCTTTTGAAAGGAAGAAAACTTGTCATATATAAATGGGTGTATAGAACTAAGTATGCATCATATGGAAGTGTTGAAAGACACAAAGCTCGTTAGTTTCCAAAGGATTCTCTCAAGTTGAAGGAATTGACTATAATGAAACCTTTGCCCCCTTGTTGAGGTGGGAAAAATTCCCTTCGACAGACAGGGGTACTCCCTAGTATGAGATCCCAATTAGACTTTACACCATTTGGATTAGGAGACCCATCCAGATTTTGGCCTAGCTGCCATTAATAGGTTGGGGGTTGAATGACTGGTTTAATGCAAGGCGGGATGCAAATGCAAACTAAACTACTTACAGAAAGGAAACCTATTATATTATATCCTATCTAGGAGAAACTAAGGGTAACTGACAAATAGGTTGAGATGCTAACAATCCCTGCAATAACTCTCTTCCATATAGTTTACGATGGAAACAAAGACTAATAGCATAAGTACACAAAAGAACAACCACAAAAGTCTAAGACACACACTCATATACATAAAACATGTTCATCATCTCAAAATAAGTAATAAGAGAAAAAACAACAACTGCAAAAAAAATTATGTTCACAAAAGAAAAGTCTATAATTTCACAGAATCCTTACGATGTTTCCATATAGTCTAGCATTCATTTAAAATATTTCAAAGAAAATAACCATCAGAAAAATAATATTTCTCTCGAGTAAATGGCCATGAGGGATTCTCAATATTATCTCCAAACAGTAGTTCTCCAAAATTACAAAGTTGGAGAGCCCCTTCAAAGTGGGTCTCTGCAAGAAGAAGTTACATGTCTTTTCATCTTCACTTACAATTTTCCTTACATAAGTTACAATAGATACAAAATTGTGTAGTAATGGTAGAAAATAAAAAGAGAGGGTGGTTGAGAATAATTTCAAATTTGATTATGGTTCCCCTTTCATTTATTCTTATCCTTCAAGTAAGCTTCCCAGACCTCATGTCCCGAAATGGAAACAATTTTGTTGAAAAGCAATGACTTCCAAGTGACCTCGTGAGTTGTTAAACTCTTTG
>SNQJ01S0168054.1:0-14425 GCA_010110895.2 Picea sitchensis
TATGCATCTACGTTTCAACATCTGTGATTCGGCATTTGTGTTTCAGCATCTACATTTCAACATCTGAGATTCGCATTTGTGTTTCAGCATCTACGTTTCAACATCTGAGATTCAGCATCTGTGTTGTGTTTCAGCATCTACGTTTCAACATATGAGATTCAACATCTGTGTTCACCATACACAATCGATTGCCATCAATGACAACCTTGATCATCTGCGTCATCTCTGCTGTAGCCATATTTCCAACACTTGATCCCTTGCTGCAACGGGGCTTGCTTTGTCATTTCAAGGTGTAGTGTCTCATTACTTCTATGTCCACCATTTTGTATGAAATGGGTCTCTTCCTCACTTCATCTTCTTCATCGGATAACACCTCAATATAATGGACCTTCCCCTTCCCCATACATTGGTGGCCTGACTCCCATGGATCTTTACAACTGAAGCAAATTTTCTTCCTTATGAGCTCTCTCTGAGTCTCTTCATCCATCCAGTCCTTTCTTGTCTGTGTCTTCTGGGGGAACTTCATTGCCTGACCATTTTGTGGAATGAAGGGATTTATTGGGGCCTTCCTAGCCATTTATTTTTCCATATCCTAAGTTTTCATGATGGCATCTTCTAATGTGAGTGGCCTAAAATCCTTAACCCAACCTTTCAAGGGTTCAGCCAGACCCTCTATGAAGATAATCACTAGTCTTTGTTCTGAAATATCAGTAACCATGATAACCATCCTCTAAAAATATGTGATAAATTCCTCTGGTGTACATGTCTATATCAATTTTTCTAACTCCCTGAAATGAATTTCAAGATCCTTCCTTTCGAACCTATCCATCAACCTCTGGGTGAATTATACATATGATGCAATGTTGGCATGTTGACGTGTGACCAACCCATGGTGCCACCATTCATGATATTCCCCATCCAAATTTAAGGTGGAAATCTCGATTTCCTCTACCTTGGTCATTGGGTTGAGCTAGAGATAAGTTTCCATCTTCTACACCCAAGCGCTAGCTGAATTCTTAGCTGACCCATCAAAGGAGGGGATAGTTAAATTGCCCAACCTGCACATAAGATCATAGTTTTGCTGGTATTGTGATGTTTTGTTCCACTCTCATTGTTTGTTCTTATATTTAGCATTGTAGTACTCTTGGAAAGAAAAGGTTTCCTGGAAATCCTCCGATGTAGCTAGATACTCCTTGTAACACTTGTAGGGATCATTATCTTGGTCCTATTGTTCTGGAACTTCCGTCTGCTACTCCTTGAGAAACTATGACAATGATGGTCTCGACATTTTATTGTTTCCTTTCGGTGAGTTTCTTTGTGTTGGTATATGAATGTTGTTATCCTCCATATGGGTCCTACTACCTTGTTGGTTGACCCTTGACTAATTACCATTGTATCCTCCATGGATTTGAATGATCTATGTTAAGATTTGTGTTGTATGTAGTTGGATTTCAATCATCTATTTTTGTCTTGTGGCTATAGACTCCAACAACTATTGGATTCTGTCTTCATAATGGTTCCCCATGCCTCTTTTTGGTTATGATTCTAATGGGTTTTCTTCTGAATTCCTCTCTAGTGATTTGATAGAGAGTTTCCCTCCACCCCCTTTCTTCCTTAGCATTATAGGCTAGCAGAATCACCAACTCTGATACCATTATAATTTCTTGTTGGCAGGCGAAAATGACCATCCGTCAACTGGAAGAATGAGTCCGGTCCGGGGTTGTCTAAATAACCCAATCCGTTTGGTGTAACTCGTTCCGACGGGTTTAATGGCTCTGTTAGCCAATCTAAAAGTCCTAAAAGAAACAAATAAAAAAAAGAAATAACTATCTAATTACTAAACACTATATATATATAATGTAAATGTTGTAGATATATTCAAGCAAAAGATATACAAATCTTACTTATGTACATGATTTACAAACTGCAAGTTTTAATCGAAACTTACGAAAATCAATGTGAAAAATGATTGCTTCTAGGAAGAAAATAAAGAAAGCACATAAAAATAATTTTTGTTTTTCCTTTATAAATATAAACTAATATGAAAAAATGCAATGAAACATAAATGTGTGGATAGTCAAAAGCTAAACCATACATTCTAGTTTCAGTGATAAGTAAATGACAGAAAAATACAAAGGAGCTAACCCATCAATGAGTTAGTGAGGTGTATCCAAGCATCTGCATGAGTGGAGAACATCCAACTTCCATTTCCAAGAGAGAAATCTGCAATGAACCTTATGAATTTTCTAAATAAATTTAAAACCTGTATTGGCAGATTAGGTTTCAATGATAGAAGAGGAAACACAAACATAAACCTGTGATCTCATAATTGCACATGATTACAATAAGATAAATCTAAAAGTAATCTATGAATTTCATCATCCGATTAAAACTCAAAGATAAATCCTATCAATTTAATTGGAGATATGATCACAACATATATATTCTGAGAAGAAAATTATAGATGGTATTTATAATATAACATCCTACACATCACAGATCATTTAACCTAAAGATATCAGACCTATACATGTAACAGGATTAACAAAAACATAAATGACAACATTATAACCAAAAGGATAAAGCCAAAATGCATAAATGTTGTTTCATTAAGTTCTGGAATCACTAGTCCATCTCTTTCTCTCAACCAAGATACTTTCTATTAAAAAAAACATAGTATTTAAAGAGTTCATGTAAGCTAAACATCTTATCTTCTAAGATAGGATCAGATCTCAAAAGGATCTAAAAGTTACAAAGATAGAGGGTAAAAAAAAACCACTCAATAACAAACTAGATCTTCAAAATTATGAAAGTTTTGTTTTGGTTTACAAAATAAGCCAAAAGAGATGGTTAATTAACTAAGTCTAGCAATGCTCCATATTATGACATCAGCACAAGATACATCTTATCTTGAAAGAAAAACGAAATGAGAAAATCAGGTATTTATTTAACTAACAATTTCCAAATTTTATATGAGAATTGACTTGGCTACAAAATCTCTCGATTCTGTAGCCAGTCTTATTATTAACAACAAAAATTTAAATCAATCTAGATTAATTAGAAAAATAACAATAAAAGAACAACTAAGATAAAAACCAATCTTACCATTCAACTGATAACCAAATTCGAATCACAATATCTCAGAGTTGATCACGGTCTTGACACTATCAACGTTTTTTATTATGATATTGCTAGTCCTTTTCAAAAGTTTTCCTTGTCTTTGTGCATTGATATTGAGCTCACAGTTTTCATTTGTTAATGAGTCATTTTGAGTCATAAGATATTTTCTTGAAGGACGGGGATGTTTGTGTAATACTGACCTATCCAATGTAAACACACTTCACAATGTACAACAAGAGAAATTGGTTGAGGAAGCACATGACTGTGTGTTAAAATGCTACCACTATTCACTGTCGGCCTTTGATCGAGTTTAATTCTTATAAATTTCTTGTAGTATTTTAGGCGTGGTGGGAGGTTATTCACATAATCAAAAGTTTGACTAAGATCCGGTTTAGAATGATCTGGATCTTCCTCTGCTAGGAATTTTTCAATCTCGGAGTTAGAGTTTTCATGGATCTTGATCGATTCGATCGAGCTCACATGAGCTTTTGATCTATTGCATAGGCTCCTCGAAATTAATCACCCAACCCTTTTGTTATGAAACCCTACCATGTCTTGATTTTTCTTTGACTGTTTGGAAGGGTTTCCACTGGTGGATTTTATGTTAAGATTAGGGAAGACAACTTGTTCACGCTCATGAATTTTAATAAGCTTGGGGATGACATGCTATTGCTCACACAAAGACTGATCGACCATTTCCATTTCACAAGGGTTTTCACACAAGAAATGTGGCCTGCCACTTGAGGAAATAAGAGGCTTCTCTATCAGAGGTTTATCCAACATTGTAGGAATCTCTATGATAGAACTCAATTGTTTTCTACAGATCTTCAAATCCACAGAGAGGAAATGAAAATAAAGAAAACTCAAACACAACAGATTTTATGAGAAAATGTTGTCCAAAAAATGAAACATACCTGTGAAATGAAATCGTTTCTAAATAATCTTCTCACTTTGAAGGTAAATGGGCCCATTTATGAAATGGGGTTTCAAGGGTTCGATCTAATTCATAACCGTTTTCTCAGAAATGCTCCCGCAAAAACATGTCTTTGGAAGGAAATTATGAGGTTTGCTCAGACTGTAATGAGAGCGACTCAAAACAACTTTGGGCTTAAGAGGTAGCAATAATAGAGGACATTCTGAGCCAAAAAGAAAGGAGTAAAACTAGTAATCACTCTAGCACGATCATGAATGCTCCGAGTACATCACACTACCCAAACTCTTAATTCGAAATGAGAGGCCTATCAACTCATTCTGCCAACCAAAAAATGATGTACAGGATACGGTTCTGATGTGTTTAATTCCCATGACATGTAATAAGTATACTTTATTTCCAAAGGTTAGGAATGGATACATTTTTACAATCCAAATGCAAATCAAAAAATTAAAATCCTAGTTGATTTAAATGAACAAGCTTATAGTCCAAATGTCAATCGATTCTTGGTATATTGACAAAGTATCCAAAATATTATCTTAAGAGAAACTCAACATAAGCATTTCATTGGTATATGATAAGCTCAGAAAAATCATTAAAATGAAATAGTTGTAAGCCCATTGATCTTTAAAAACCAAGCCTTGGATAGAATTGCAATACGATTTTTAGTTTTAATACTTCATTCATGCTTTCAGTCATGGATGGAGCACTAAAACGCAAGATAAAAATAAATAGGAACAATCAAAACATCTTCTTTACAACCGAATGGTCACCTTCAAATAACAATATTTATAGGATGAGGTGTAGACAACTACAAGAATTGTCATTTGTTATTTAAAAAAGAAAAAATCATGTAGGGTTGCCAACAATGGCAATTTACTGGGAGAAACAGTTATCTCTGCATCACCGATGAGTTCATGTTAGGACTTCTTAGAATGATTACAGATCAGAGAACAACTGAAGGACATCAAGCATCTCAATCAAAGTTCAACAATCATTACACAGTCCAACTTCAGATATCTTCCTGTTCAAATAAAATCTAGTAACAAGTTTTAATTACGAGAGCAACGACATTTAAGCCAATGGCTTTGATACTATTGACAGGGCCACTGCTATGAGCAAGAGTCTATAGCCTCGATAGGGATGTCAATTACCCCACTCTAACGCCTATACCCTGTCCAAGAAGCTTCAATTCAACATGAAGGCTTCTTATAATTAATATCAAATTTACACCTGATAATTTTCTTGAACCTGACATTTCTTCGCTACCAGCGGGCCTGTTCAGTACCCCGACGAAGTTGTCTTGGAATCATGCATGCATTTACCCGCTCCTAAAAGACCTGTTCAGTATCTCAGTGTGTTTACAAACACTTCCCACAACTCTCTGGAAATTATTTTCAATTTGACATAAATTTAATGGACTTTCAAAAGAGAGGGGTGACGCTGGAAATTTTCAATTTTCATAACATTTGATATTTTACAGCTTTTAATTTTTTTCTTGATAACCTCCATTATGATCTGAAATTAGTTTTCTGATGAAACTAACTTTTCGAGGACAGGAAGGCATCCTTGAGTTGTTTTCTTTAAAAACAGGGACAACGTAAAGAGATTTAATGATGGTCGTGTCTGCTCATGATTAAAAAGTGAAACCAAGAAACCTATTTCAAACATAAAGTTTCTTTAGTTGATCTATGTTTTGATAATTTACAACATTGATGCTCTGAGAAGACCTTGACTATTGCTTCATGATGAATCATTCTGGTTTCCTTTCACGAACTAAAAAGGTGTCACAGACATAAGTTTAACCAGAAAGCAGTGAAAACAAGGAAAATGAAAAGAACTAAAAGAAAACCTACTCCTAAACCTACTCTAACTACTAAACAAATCAGAATACTACGTGAAGTCATGCTTCCAATGTAGCCATTGGAGTAACTCCAATCCTACAGTAGAAACAAAATCACATATTACTAACAAGAATGGTAGTATATCAAAAAATGACAAAAATATATCATACTCGCCCTTATCATCATCATTTAAAAACAAGGAAAGCATGATCTTACCATTCCCTTGAACATTCTTGTTGTATGAATCCTCCAGCCATTCGAAATTTTTTTCATTATATGGGTTACACAAATACGAAAAAATGAGATTATGAAGCTTGTGAGAGTTATGGGGGCCTGACATAACCATCGACCTAAACCAAAGTGCCCCATCCTCCTGAAAATTTTCCTTTTGTTCCATATTTTCTCCATTTGAAGGATATAAAATGAGTGTGTTAAAGTTACCTCCTTGATCTCTAAATAAAGTGAATATAATCTTACCATTCCCTGGAAACTTTTCGAGATATAAATACTCCAACCAATCTGCAATACTATAGTGATACATGCAATTACTGACATGGGATTGTTCAAAAGAATTCACATGTGACAAATATTCCTGGTGAGAATAAAGTATTAGACTATCAAGGAAAGAATCTTGTAAAAAGGTCAGACCAAGATGGAGAGAACTTATCATGATTCTCGATTGGAAAATAAGTGTTTCATTCTCTTGAAACTTTCCATTGAGCTTAGATATTTCATGGTTAAATATTTAAGGTGAACTAGATGGAAAGACCAATATTTTTGAATAATCATCATTGATAATAATATTTGGCTGATTATACTTTTCAACCTCAAATTGATCATGGAAAAATTTAGATCCTTCTCGAAACNGACTCTTTCAAATCATTTCTTGATTTACCCACAGAGAATTGATGAGAATAAAAATTAATATGTTCATGGGCATAGTTATTTCCCTCTTTATCTTCTATTCGGTAATCTCTTTATACTTGATTATATAATGTTGAATTCTCTCCAAGGTAATATGGAACATGCAAACGCACAACATTAGGATAAAAAATATCAGGGTACAAGGAATAATATGTAGAAGAATTAAGGAGATAGAATGCATCTCTTGAAATGATAGGTATATGCATTTTGAAATCTGGTTTTGTCCCCTCTCCTTGTATAAACTGATCAACCTCTGTTGTATTCTCTTTCAAAGAATACGAGACAGTTTCTAAGAGACAATTTGGTTCATTATGTAAGGGAAAAATTGAGAGCAAATCACTAGAGATAGAAGGTTGATTAAGAGTCTGACTAATGATTTTGTCTCCTATTGTTTGATCATGGATTTGTTCAACTAAATTAGGGGAAGATTTATCGTCCACATGATTATCAACTTTACACTCGACCTCTTTTACTTTAGAAACAATTATAAATTCTATGAGAGTATGACAACTTTCATCTTTTAAAGTCAAGGTTCCTTCTTCAACAGGAGGAGAAATTGTTGACAAAGAATGATTAGAGGTGACCATTTCATTTTGTAAAAGATGATATTGCTCATGATTTTCAAAAATGAAAGAAGTTGACAAAAATTGTGGTGCTTTAAAATCTTCAAGATCAACATCAAAATTTGAACCATCTTGAGATTGAGTGTTAGTGATCAATTCAGATTGGTTAACAATTAATTGATCTTGCGTGTCTAAGAGGGAAACGAGATATTCAAACCATTCATTAAGAGACATTTATTTCAAAGGGAATCTAGTACAAACATGAATGAACCTAATTGCAAAATCATTGAGTGATTCACCATTTTCTTTCCTTAAACGACTTAATTCTTCACTTAATTCATCATAATCAAAGTTGTTAAAATCTGATAAAAACTCAATTACAAACTCAGACAAAGAGTGAATAGAATTAGCCCAAAAATATTCAAACCAACATTTAACCCGACCTCAGAAAGTGAGAGTGAATTAACAATCTGCATGTGACATTAGGATCAATGATCTTATGTCTTAAACATTTATAAAAAAGACTAGAAATATGGTCTACTACATATGTGTTCCCTTCACCATCAAAGGTGAGTTCTGAAAAGAGATTAGTTGTCTTGTTGGGAATAACTGGTAGTGAGAAGTGGAAAGCATGCTCCAACACAGTGATTTGGGGAGCCATGGGGAAATTGAATACATTCGAAATAAAGGCTCCTACAAGGCCATCTTGTCAGTCTGGCCCTCCTTCTAGCACCATTTGTTGGTGGGCGAAAATGACCATCTGTCAACTGGAAGAATGAGTCTGGTCCAGGGTTGTCTAAATAACCTAGGCCGTTTGGTGCAAATCATTCCGATGAGTTTAATGGCTCTGTTAGCCAATCTAAAAGTCCTAAAAGAAAGAAATAACTATCTAATTACTAAACACTATATATATATAATGTAACTGTTGTAGATATATTCAAGCAAAAGATATACAAATCTTACTTATGTACATGATTTACAAACTGCAAGTTTTAATTGAAACTTACGAAAATCAATGTGAAAAATGATTGCTTCTAGGAAGCAGATAAAGAAAGCACATAAAAATGTTTTTTGTTTTTCCTTTATAAATCTAAACTAATATGAAAAAATGCAATGAAACATAAATGTGTGGATAGTCAAACGCTGAACCATACATTCTAGTTTCAGTGATAAGTAAATGATGGAAAAAAAAAGGAGCTAACCTGTCAATGAGTTAGTGAGGTGTATCCAAGCATCTGCATGAGTGGAGAACATCCAACTGCCATGTCCAAGAGATAAATTTGCAATGAACCATATGACTGTTCTAAATAAATTTAAAACAAGTATTGACAGCTTAGGTTTCAATGACAGAAGAGGAAACACAAACATAAACCTGTGATCTCATAATTTCACATGATTACAATAAGATAAATCTGAAAGTAATCTATGCATTTCATCATCCAATTAAAACTCAAAGATAAATCCTATCAATTTAATTGGAGATATGATCACAACATATATATATTTTGAGAAACAAATTATAGATGGTATTTATAACATAACATCCTTCACATCGCAAATCATTTAACCTAAATATATCATACCTATACATGTAACAAGATTAACAAAATCATAAATGACAACATTATAAACAAAAGGCTAAAGCCAAAATGCATAAATGTTGTTTCATTAAGTTTTGGAATCACTAGTCCATCTCTTGCTCTCAGCCAAGATCCTTTCTATTACAAAATACAGAGTATTTAAAAAGTTCATGCAAGCTAAACATCCTATCTTCTAAGATAGGATGAGATCTCAAAAGGATCTAAAAGTTACAAAGATAGAGGGTCTAAAAAAAACCACTCAATAACAAACTGGATCTTCAAAATTATGAAAGTTTTGTTTTGATTTACAAAATAAGCCAAAAGAGATGACTAATTAACTAAGTCCAACAATGCTCCATCTTATGAGATCAACACAAGATACATCTTATCTTGAAAGAAAAATGAAATCAACAAATCTGGTATTTATTTAACTAACAATTTCCAAATTTTATATGAGAATTGACTTGGCTACAAAATCTCTCGATTCTGTAGCTAGTCTTATTATTAACAACAAAAATCTAAATCAATCTAGATTAATTAGAAAAATAACAATAAAAGAACAACTAAGATAAAAACCAAATTTAACATTCAACTGATAACCAATTTCGAATCACAATATCTCAGAGTTGATCATGGTCTTGACACTATCAACATTTTTTATTATGATATTGCCAGTCCTTTTCAAACATTTTCCTTTATTTTGTGCATTGATCTTGAGCTCACGGTTTTCATTTGTTAATGAGTCATTTTGAGTCATAAGATATTTGCTTGAAGGATGGGGATGTCTGTGTAATACTGACCTATCCAATGTAAACACACTTCACAATGTACAATAGGAGCAATCGGTTGAGGAAGTGCATGACTGTGTGTTAAAAAAAACACTACCACTAGTCACTGTCAGCCTTTGACCGAGTTTAATTCCTGTAAATTCCTTGTTGTCTTTCATGCATGGTGGGAGGTTATTCACATAATCAAAAGTTTGACTGAGATCTGGTTTAGAATGATTCGGATATTCCTCTGCTAGGAATTTTTCAATCTCGAAGTTAGAGTTCTCATGGATCTTGATCAATTCGATCGAGCTCACATGAGCTTTCGATCTATTGCATAGGCTCCTCGAAATTAATCGTCCAACCCTTTTGTTGTGAAACCCTAGCATGGCTTGATTTTTATTTCACTGTTTGGAAGGGTTTCCACTGGTGGATTTTATGTTAAGATTAGGGAAGACAACTTGTTCATGCTCAACAATTTTAATAAGCTTGGGGCTGACATCCTGTTGCTCACACAAAGACTGATCAGGCATTGCCCTTTCACAAGGGTTTTCACACAAGAAATCTGGCCTGCCACTTGAGGAAATAAGAGGCTTCTCTATCAGAGGTTTATCCAACACTGTAGGAATCTCTGTGATAGAACTCAATTGTTTTCTACGGATCTTCAAATCCATAGAGAGGAAATGAAAATAAAGAAAACTCAAATGCAACAGATTTTCTGAGAAAATGTTGTCCAAAAAATGAAACATACCTGTGAAATGAAATCGTTTTTGAAGAATATGCCCACAACGAAGGTAAATGTGCCCATTTCCAAAATGGGTTTTCAAGGGTTCGATCTAATTCATAACCGTTTCCTCATAAATGCTCCCGCAAAAACGTGTCTCTAGAAGGCAATTACAAGGTTTGCTTAGATTGTAATGAGAGCGACTCAAAATGACTGTGGGCTTAAGAGGTAGCAGCAATAGAGGAAATTCTAAGCCAAAAATAAAGGAGTAAAACTAGTAATCAGTCCAGGTAGATCATGAATGCTCTGAGTACATCACACTACCCAAACTCTTAATTGGAAATGAGAGGCCTGTCAACTCATTCTACTAGCCCAAAAACGATGTACAAGATACCATTCTGATGTGTTTAATTCCCACGACATGTAATAAGTATACTTGATTTGCAAAGGTTAGGAATGGATAAGTTTTTACAATCCAAATGCAAATCAAAAAGTTAAAATCCTAGTTGATTTAAATGAACAAGCTTATAGTCCAAATGTCAATCTATTCTTGGTATATTGACAAAGTATCCAAAATATTAGCTTAAGAGCAACTCAACATAAGTATTTCATTGGTATATGATAAGCTCAGAAAAATCATTAAAATGAAATAGTTGTAAGCCCATTGATCTTTAAAAACCAAGCCTTGGATAGAATTGCAATATGATTTTTAGTTTTAATACTTCATTCATTCTTTTAGTCATGAATGAAGCATGAAAACACAAGATAAAAATAAATAGGAACAATCAAAACATCATCTTTACAGCCGAATAGTCACCTTCAAATAGCAATATTTACAGAATGAGGTGTAGGCAGCTACAGGAATTGCCATTTGTTATTTAAAAAAGAAAAAATCATGTAGGGTTGCCAACAATGGCGACTTATTGGGAGAAGTAGTTATCTCTACAACACCGACGAGTTCATGTTAGGACTGCTTAGAATGATTACAGATCAGAGAACAACTAAAGGACATCAAGCATCTCAATCAAATTTCAACAATCATTACACAGTTCAGCTTCAGATATCTTCCTATTCAAATGAAATCTGGTGATAAGTTTTACTTATGAGAGAAACGACATTTAAGCCAATGGCTCCGATACTATTGACATGGCCACTATTTCCAGCAGGCATCTATAGCCTCAACAGGGATGTCAATTACCCCACTCTGATGCATCTACCCTGTCCAAGAAGTTTCAATTCAACATCAAGGGTGCTTATAATTAATATCAAAATTTACACCTGATAATTTTCTTGAACTCGACATTACTTCACTGCCAGCGGGCCTGTTCAGTACCCCAGTGAAGTTGTCTTGGAAGCATGCATCCATTTACCCGCTGCCAACAGATCTGTTCAATATCTCGACAGGTTTACAAACACTTCCCACAACTCTCTGGAAATTATTTTCGATTCGACATAAATTCAATGGACTTTCAGAAGAGCAGGGTGACGTTGAAAATTTTCATTTTTCAAAACATTTGATATTTTACAGCCTTTAATTTTTTGCTTGATAACCTCCATTATGATCTGAAATTAGTTTTCTGATGAAACTAATTTTTTGAGGACAAGAAGGCATCCTTGAGTTGTTTTATTTAAAAACAGGGACAACATAAAGAGCTTTAATGATGGTTGTGTCTACTCATGATTAAAAAGTGAAACTAGGAAACCTATTTCGAACATAAAGTTTCTTTAGCTGATCTGTGTTTTGATAATTTACAACATTCATGCTCTGAGAAGACCTTGACTGTTGCTTCATGATGAAGCATTTTGGTTTGCTTTCACGAATTAAAAAGGTGTCACAGACATAAGTTTAACCAGAAAGCAGCGAAAACAAGCAAAATGAAAAGAACCAAAAAAAAGAAAGAAGAGTAAATCAAAACAAAAAAAATATGTACAAAGGTGGATTTGAAAACATCACGCGAAATATCTCTTGAGAGACTGAAAGAAAATAGAAAAATCGTCATAATTCATCGATGTGAATGCAGTCCTACTCGTGGTACCTTGGGTTAGGGTTGAATTTACAGTTCAGATTTATTTATCTCTTTACTTTCCATTTAAAACTTTCATAATAATATTGTGGCTTTGAAAAGAAATATTCAATGAAAAGCAGAGAGAAAAGGATCAAGCGGACTTCCCTGACAACAGTCATATTATGGTTCTCCTGGTGCGCCCACTTGTGCTCATGAATGAATTATTACAAAGAGAAACAGTGAGGAATAAAACTAAAAGAAAACCTACTCCTAAACCTACTCCAACTACTAAACAAATCAGAATACTACATGAAGTCATGCTTCCAATGTAGCCATCAGAGTAACTCCAGTCCTACAGTAGAAATAAAATCACATATTACTAACAAGAATGGTAGTATATCGAAAAATGACAAAAATATATCATACCCACCTTTATCATCATCATTTAAAAACAAGGTAAGCATGATCTTACCATTCCCTTGAACATTCTTGTTGTATGAATCCTTCAACCATTCAATAATTTTGTCACTATATGGGTTACAAAAATATGAAAAAATGAGATTATGAAGCTTATGAGAGTTATGGGGGCCTGGCATAACCATCAGCCTAAACTGAAGTGCCCCATCCTCCTGAAAATTTTCCTTTCGCTCCATATTTTCTCCATATGAAGGATATAAAATGAGTGTGTTAAAGTTACCTCCTTGATCTCTAAATAATGTGAAGATAATCTTACCATTCCCTGGAAACTTTTTGAGATATGAATACTCCAAAAAATTTGCAATACTATCATGATACATGCAATTACTGATAGGGGATTGTTTGAAAGAATTCACATGTGACAAATATTCCTGGTGAGAATAAAGTATTAGACTATCAAGGAAAGAATCTTGTAAAAAGGTCGGACCAAGATGGCGAGAACTTATCATGATTCTCGATTGGAAAATAAGTGTTTCATTCTCTTGAAACTTTCCATTGAGCTTAGATATTTCATGGTTAACTATTTGAGGTGAACTAGATGGAATGACCAATATTTTTGAATAATCATCATTGATAATAATAGTTGGCCGATTATACTTTTCAACCTCAAATTGATCATGGAAAAATTTAGATCCTTCTCGAAACACAAATTGAGATGAATCAACAGAAGATGCAATTTGGGACTCTTTCAAATCATTTTTTGATTTACCCACAGATAATTGATGAGAATAAAAATTAATATGTTCATGGGCAGAATTATTTCCCTCTTTATCTTCTATTCGGTAATCTCTTTGTACCTGATTATATAATGTTGAATTCTATCCAAGGTAATATGGAACATGCAAACGCACAACATTAGGATAAAAAATATCATGGTACAAGGAATAATATGTAGAAGAATTAAGGAGACGAAATGCATCTCTTGAAATGATAGGTATATGCATTTTAAAATATGGTTTTGTCCCCTCTCCCTGTATAAATTGATCAACCTTTGTTGTATTCTCTTTCAAAGAATACGAGACAGTTTCTAAGAGACAATTTGGTTCATTATGTAAGGGAAAATTTGAGAGCAAATCACTAGAGATAGAAGGTTGATTAATAGTCTGACTAATGATTTTGTCTCCTATTGATTGATCATGGATTTGTTCAACTAAATTAGGGGAAGATTTATCGTCCACATGATTATCAACTTTACACTCATCCTCTTTTACTTTAGAAGCAGTTATAAAATCTATGAGAGTATGGCAACTTTCGTCTTTTAAAGTCAAGGTTCCTTCTTCGACAGGAGGAGACATCGTTGACAAAGAATGATTAGAGGTGACCATTGCATTTTGTAAAAGATGATATTGCTCATGATTTTCCAAAATGAAAGAAGTTGACAAAAATTGTGGTGCTTCAAAATCTTCAAGATCAACATCAAAATTTGAACCATCTTGAGATTGAGTGTTAGTGCTCAATTCATATTGGTTAACAATTAATTGATCTTGCT
>SNQJ01S0168057.1:0-17419 GCA_010110895.2 Picea sitchensis
AGTAGAAATTTTCATTATTTTCTTTAATAACATTTTTAATCTGACTTTTTAAGAAAGAGGTAAGGTAGAGTGTCACTCTTTTAAAATTACTCCAAATAGATTTTTTACGTGACTCGTCCATGAGCCCAAGCAGGCCAAGTGTTGTAACTATGCTCTGGTACCAATTTGTAACACACCCACGATGGGCAAAGGAAAGTAATAGGTGGAAATTGTTTTTCATCCTCCTTACAGGAACAAATCCTCTTTCTCTCTATGGGTTTTGATTTGGAAAATCCAGGACTCAGCTCAAGCCTCCAGTCAAGATTCTCCGAGTCTAAATAAAACGAGGTTTTGAAACCATGATAATCTCACCTCTAAATCAGGCATATGCCTTTTCAGCCTCTGTTGCAGGTTTTATGATACTCGTGACCTTCTCCTTCGCACTTCAGTGAAGTCTCACAGTGCTGAGCGATAACTCCTTTTCAGATAATACCTCTCTTGAATGTGACCTTGGGTGATGAACACATGATTGCGGGTGCACCCACAAGCAGTTTGGAGTTAAACAAATTTTGGGCCCGCAATGCTACTACAACCTCCACGTATCCTCTTGGCGAAACCACAGTTTGAATTATGGCCTGCCTTCGATATCTTAAAATCCTTGCAACTCTTGTCCCTACAATGCTATGGGATTGCCGATATCATGATCCTGATGATAACGGCTAAATCGATGATTCATATCTGTGCCTCTTAGATATACGAACCAGGTTTTCTTTTTATGAATCAACGGTCGAGATCGCTTCGCAATTCCGGACTCCAAGAATTTGAAATATCAAACCGAGCTACCTTCCGCACGTCAATCCTTTGGAGTTTATGATCCACAAACACCCGTCCTACTCAATCAATGTTTCTTCTCCCCCCTTCATATATTTGACCTTTCACTCAGATCAATGGACTTGTGACCCACTTCTCGATCGACGGTCGAGATCTCCTACGGGTCTCTGAACTTCTGAGATCTCAAATCTCAAACCTCTTTTCCCCAATGGATTTTACCCAGAGTCTAAGATCCATCAATGCATGTCCTCCTGATCCAACAATCGAGGATTACTTCGGGACTTTACCTAGAGTGTATGGATCTATGTCATGTTCCTCTTAAATCAAGCAGCTACAAATCACTTCGGGACTTTACCCAGAGTTCGCGGATTTGTGCCACGTCTCCCTTATACCTCACGGTCCAAATCTTATTCCAGGACTTCGGGTCTCCATGCTCCAGTGATCTCAGTTCTCAACTAACAACCCACTAAATCATTTCCCTGGAGTTTGAGATCTGTTGACAAGTTTCTTCTCATGGATCAATGAATCACGGTCCTTCGGCTCTTCAGGCTTCGGGAGTCTCAAGTTTCAAACTCGCCTCCTTATGAACTCGTGATAGCTGATGGCTCACGCTCACTTGACCGATTCAATGTCTGAGGCTCACTTTAGATGATCTGACGTATCAAGTATGTTTAGGTGATCTAATGCTTGAGATTCCAGTTTAGTGTTCTAGAGCTCCGGACTTCAGGAATCTCAAGTTTCAAACCCTGATAGATTATCTCCCCTCTGTACACGAAATGCTAAGGCTTGTGCAATTCTTTATGATCCAACAAATGTTGGTCTCTTTCCACTATGATCCAATGATCACAATAGTTCTTCCTCCTAAGCTTCTGATATCCCCTTTCCACAGATGAACGGTCTCGATTCTTCCACGATTCGATGGTCCATATTGCATCGGGATTTCACGTATCGAAACTCATGAAGTTGGAGGGTCACTCACCTCTCTTCTCCCGATATCTGAAATACCGATATCTACTCACCATGCATCCCTTCTCAATGGACAGCTAGGACCCTTTCATGAACTCATAATTCACAAGTTCTCTCTCTTGTGCAACTCCAAAAAGGTTAATTCTTGTGCATTTTCTGCTAGATCCAACGGATGTTAATCCATGTGCTCAGAACTAACTGCTGAGATCTGATCTCCTCTACGCTCATTACTCATCTTATGGACTCTGATTTGACGGTCCAGGTGGGTCTCGATAGATCCTTGGATCTATGACCCAGATCACATCACGATTTCGGATTTCATATATTTAGTAGCACCAACGCACGATTCTCCCATCCCGCGAACTCCGAACTCACTTATCTGACGGTTGAGGTGGGTCCTGATAGATCCTTAGATCTACATCCTAGATCACATCATGATTTTGGGTTTCAGAATTCAAAGGATCCATCCCTTTCATAATGATTACCAACATTCATCGGACCTACGAAGGTTGAAGAAGTCGAGGAGCTAACACCTATGTTCCTTCCTCAAATCTAACGGCTGTGATAGACCTCAGATCTTCCTGAATGTATCTCATCCATTCAAATTTCAAATGAAAGTATACGCCCTTTCGATACTTGAATTTATCACTATCCCTCCTGAGCTCCATCAATTATGAAGGATTTAAGAGCGTTACGCTCTTTCTCCTGGACTTAACACATAGAGGGATCTTCGACACAACTTTTGTGCTCCTTCATCAAGTCTAGGACTCAAGTGGTTTTGGGTTTCTACTTACCTTGCAGAGAGCCTGTGCATATCTGCACTACCTCTTATGAGCGTAATAGACTCCGTCCTCTTAGGGATTGCGGGATTCAACCTCAGTATTCAGGGAAGTACTCATTCGACTCTAGGATGGTGATGAAATTCCCTAGAGAAATCACCTTCGACTCTAGGATGGTGATGTGCCTTTGCAGTGGGAGGAAGTGATAGCCTATAGGCTACATGTCCCACTCTATCTAAGACTTCAAAGGGTCCACAATACCGAGGTGCCAAATTGGTATAGGCTCCCAATATTAGGGAAGTCTTCCTGGGTGTAACTCTGAAATATACATGGTCTCCGGTCTTGAACTCTCTGGAAGTTCTCTTTCTGTCGGCCTAACTTTTCTATCTATCCTGAGAAATCTTCAGATTTTGTCTTATCGGAACCACTTTCTCTTCCATTTCTTTTAGCATGTTGGGTCCGATTATAATTCTATCCACTAGATTGCTCCATCTGATTGGAATCTTACATTGTCTACCATAGAGGACTTCAAAAGGGCTCATCTTCAAGGATTCTTGATAACCGTTGTTGTAGGCAAACTCTACCAATGGTAGGTAGTCTTCCCACTTCTTAGGATGATGCACTACATGTATCCTTAGCATGTATTCTACTATTTGGTTCACTCTTTCTGTTTGTCCATCAATTTGGGGGTGATAAGTTGTGTTGAGTAACAATTTTGTCTCCAAACCAACCATTAGGGATTTCCAAAAACGTGAAGTAAATTTGGTATCTCGGTCAGATACAACTTCCTTGGGTGTTCCATGAAGTCTAAATATATCCTTCATGAAGATGTTGACAATATTTATTGCGTTGCAAGTTGACTTGACAAGGATGAAATGAGAAGACTTGCTCATCTTGTCCACCACGACCATGATGGCATCATTTTTCTTGGTCGACCTTGGTAGTCCAGTGATGAAATCCATGGAGATGGTTTCCCATTTCCATTCTGGGATTGGTAGGGGATGTAACAATCCTGCTGGATGACGGTGTTCCACCTTAACTTTCTGGCACTCTAGGCACTTAGCTAGATAGTTAGCTATGCATTTCTTCAACCCAGGCCAATAGAATTGTTTCCTAGTGGCCTTGATCATCTTCTGATATTCTGGGTGACCTGTATATGGTCTCTTATGTAGTTCATCCATTATGATCCTCTTCAAGTAGTCACAGTTTGGAATATACAATCTGTTTCTATAATTTAGTAGCCCTTCCTCGAGCACCTGGTAGTCTTCATACTTTAGCCCTATAGGCTCTTGCCTTATTTATGAAGTCACGGTTTTGAAGAATACATCTATCTCTTGTGAATTCTTGACTCTTTCCCTGACATCTGTTTCATAGGTGCTTACTACTGCTAGATGAATCATTTTTAGTCTTCTTCTAAGGGCATTGACCACCCTATTTTCCTTTCCTTTTATGTGTTTGATTTCGAAATCGAATACACTTAGGAGAGCCATCCACCTAGATTGTCTGGCATTGATTTTGGGTTGATCCAATAGGTGTCTCAATCCACAATGGTTTGTCATAAGAAAAAATCTCTTACCCAGGAGGTAGTGCCTCCACATTTTTAAAGCATGTACTATGGCAGCCAACTCTAGGTCATGGTTCACATAGTTGATCTCATGCTTATTTAACTTCTTAGATGTGTAGCAAATTACATGTCCCTCTTGCATAAGGACTCCTTCGAGTCCTTCCTTGCAGGCATCTGTACACACAAGGAAATAATTATCTGGGTCTGCAATCTTTAGCACGGGTGCATGGGTCAGGAGGTATTTCAATTCCTGAAATATTTCTTCACATTTTGATGTCCAAATGAATTTAATCCCCTTTTCCGAAGGGCAGTGATTGGACAACCAATCTTGGAAAACCTTTTATGAACCTTCTATAGTATCCCACTAAGCCCATGAAGGATCTAATATCTGAGACATCCTTCAAGGTAGGCCATTCTATAATAGATCTAATTTTGTTGGGGTCTACTACCACTCCTTCCTTAGAAATGGCATGGCCTAGGTAATGGACTAGCTTCTAAAAGAAGTCGCACTTGCTAAACTTAGCGTAGAGATGATGTTCTCTTAGTACTTGAAGTACGAGTCTAAGAAGTTATTCGTGCTCCTCTTTGTTCTTGGAGTATATTAGGATATCATCAATGAAAACCAATACAAATTTGTCTAGAAATTTGCTGAGTACATTATTCATCAAACACATAAAAGTGGCAGGGGCATTGGTTAATCCAAACAACACCACCACAAATTCATAGTGACCATACCTCATCCTGAAGGCTATTTTGTGGATGTCTTCATCCTTAATCCAGACTTGATGGTAACCATACCTTAGTTTGATCTTCGAGAATATGGATGCACCTACCAATTGGTCGAACAAGTCATCGATTCTTGGTAAGGGGTACTTTTTCTTTATGGTTTCCTTATTGAGTTGTCTGTAATCTATGCAAAGTCGTAGTGTGCCATCTTTATTTTTCACAAATAGGACGGGCGCTCCCAACAGAGATACACTGGGTCGGATGTAGCCTTTGTCCATCATCTCCTTTAGTTGTAGCTTGAGCTCAACCAACTCTGGCATTCTCATTCTGTATGGAGTTCTAGATGATGGTACCGCTCCCACTGTAAGTTCTATCGAGAATTCAATATCCCTTCTCAGAGGTAGACCTGGTACTTATTCTGGGAATACGTCCTTGTATTCTCTTAATATGGGGTGGTCCTCTAGGTTTGGTTTGTCATCCTCAACAGATTCCAATACCCGTATGGCATATACAGAACACCCTTTTCTACAATACTTCTTCATTTGAAGGGCCTATATTCGTCTCACTGAGACATGCTTCTGAATCCCTTGGAGGGTCATCTTTCTCCCTTCTTCGTTTATGCATTCTAAAGTTTTAAGACAACAATCCACTTTAGCTTTATAAGCAACCAACCAATCCATACCAATCAATAAGTCATACAATCCCAGGGGAAGTATGTTAAGCATCGCTCGGGTGGGTAATCCACTCATGATGAATTGACAGGTTGGTATGGCCTCTACCACTTTTCGTTTGGTCCCAGTGGATAATTGCACCAACCATAGTTTAACATGTCTAATTGGTTGAATTTTACACTTATCAACAACCCAAGGGGCCACATAACTCAAATTAGAACCCGGGTCAATTAAAATAGAAACTATATGGTTGGCGATCATACCTTTGAGCTCCACTACTGAAGCTTGGTGGTCGGCTTAATTATTTTCCAAGGCTTCATAGATTAGTGGCATGCTCCTAGCCACATCATTGATGGTGGTAGCTTATTGGATATTGTATACTCTCTTACTGTTCTATTGTCTATGTGGGCAACCCCTCAATTTATGATCTTCTCCACAACCCCAAAATTTTAAGGGTTCCTTCTTAAGGTTATCAGTCTTTACTGGGACTGTCTTAAAATGTTTATTTCCACTTTGAGAGGGGAACTTTTGCTGATATACACTTCTAGCAGGAAGGCTTCCTCTAGAATCTTTTCCATAGTTCTTAAATCTTGAGGATTTAAACCGTTTCTTTTGGAATTCCGAACTACTCTTCTTCTTCCAGTCCTCATGGGGTCTTGTCTTACTCCCAAACTGTTCATAACAATACCTCGCCTTCCATATAGCTTCTTCTAAGGTCTTTGGTTAGTTGAACTCAATCCTTTCCTGGTAGGTCTGAGGTAACCCACTAATGAACCGCTGCATTTTTTATTTTTCATCTTTTATGTAGGGTACATACCTCAGTAGTTCAACGAATTTATTGACAAATTCATCTATGGTGAGCTGCCCCAGTCGGAACTCATAGAATTCCTTAGTTTTCCCATCCATGTATTTTTCTGACAGATACTGCTTCCTGAAGTATTGCTCAAACTATTTCCATGACAAGTCCTTGTCATGGACTCCTTTCACATTCTTAAGGTATTCCCTCCATATGGAAGCCTTTCCATTTAGGTTGAAGATGGCTATTTGAGCCTTCAAGTTTTCAGAGTAGTCATGGACTCTGAAATACTTCTTTAAACAAAGTAGCCAAGCTTCCACCTCTTCTCCCTTCTTAATGTCTTCGTTGAAAGAGGGTGGTTTGGATTTCTTGAAATCTTCAGGACCATGGGTCTTGGAATGCTTTTGCCTCTTTCCTTTCCTGTGAGAATGCGAGCCGCTCTTCTACTAGAATATCCTTCGAAGTTATCAGCTTCATTTCCAGAGGACTTTCCTGATGAGTGTCCCTTGCCTCTAGGTTAGACATTCTTCATGGTACTTCTCCTAGTGGGATCACTTATGGAGTCATGTTTTCGGGTCTCAGGTGGACTCTGACTTCTCTTCTTATGTTGTCAGTCCACATGACTGGTTGTGGATTCATGCTGTAGTTTCCTCTGTATGTCAGATAAGCTATGTAGCAAGACTGCATTAATTTTTGTTTGTTTCTCTTGCTCCTTTATCAATATCTTGTTGTCAACCTTGAAACTTTGTAACTCAGACCTCATGCTCCTTACAGTTTCAACCAGATCTAGAGGGGTTTCTACTACCCTTCTTTCATCAGATTCTTTGTCTCTATTGTGGGAGCCATCCCCCACTTCCTGACACATCACCATCCTTTAGTATTGGAGTTTTCCCATGATTCACTGACTACTCGAGTGTTGACAAAACACTTATTGTATGCTAATCGTTTATTAGTTCATGAACAATACACGATTCAATTTCTTAAATGCATACACACATTAGAAAGTTTCATTCTTTTCTTTAATAAAATTTTTAATCGGAATTTTTAAGAAAGAGGTAAGGTAGAGTGTCACTCTTTTAAAATTACTCCAAATAGATTTTTTACGCGACTTGTCCATGAGACCAAGAAGGCCAAGTGTTCTAACCATTTTCTGATACCAATTTGTAACACACCCATGATGGGCAAAGGTAAGTAACAGGTGGAAATGTTTTTTCATTCTCCGTACAAGAACAAATCCTCTTTCTCTCTATGGGTTTTGATTTGGAAAATCCAGGACTTAGCCTGAGCCTCCGGTCAAGATTCTCTGAGTCTAAATCAAACAAGGTTTTGAAACCATGATAGTCTCACCTCTAAATTAGACACAGGCCTTTTCGGCCTCTGTTGTAGGTTTTATGATACTCGTGACCTTCTCCTTCATGCTTCAACGAAGTCTCAGAGTGCTAAGCGATAACTCCTTTTAAGATAATCCCTCTCTTGAATGTGACCTTGGGTGATGAACATGTGATTGCGGGCGCACCCAGAAGCGGTTTGGAGTAAAACTACTTTTGGGCCTGCAATGCTACTACAATCTCCATGTCTCCTCTTGGTGAAACCACGGTTTGAATTGTGACCTGCCTTCGATATATTAAAATCCTTGCAACTCCTATCCCCGCAATGCTACAGGATCATCGATCTCACGATCCTGAGGATAATGGCTAAATCGACGATTCAAATCTGCGCCTCTCAATCAATGGTCGAGATCTCTTCACAATTCCAAACTTCGAGAATTTGAAATCTCAAACCCAACTACCTTCCGCATGTCAATACTCTGGTGTTTCCGATCCATGGACACCTGTCCTACTCAATCAATGGTTCTACTCCCCCCTTTGGATATTTGACCTTTCACTCAGATCAACAACCTTGCGACCCACTTCGCAATCGATTGTAGAGATATGCTTCGGGTCTCCAGACTTCTGAGATCTCAAATATCAAATCTCTTTTCCCCAATGGATTTTAATCAGAGTCTAAGATCCACCGATGTGTCTCCTCCTGATCCAATGATCGAGGATCACTATGCCACATTCCTCTTAAATCCGACCGCTACAAATCACTTTGGAACTTTACCCAGATCCCTTAGATCTCACGATCTAGATATTATTCTGGGACTTTGGGTCTCCATGCTTGGGCGATCTCAAATATCAAAACAAAACCCACTAAATATTTTCCATGGATTTCAAGATATGTTGACAAGTGTCTCCTCACGGATCAATGACTCATGGTCCTTCGGCTCTTCGGGCTTCGGGAGTATCAAGTTTCAAAATCGCCTCTTTATGAACTCTTGTTATCTGATGACTCACGCTTGCTTGACTGATCCAACGTCTGAGGTTCACTTCAGACGATATGACATCTCAAGTCTCTTTGGGTGATCGAACGCTTGAGATTCCACTTTGACATTCCATAGTTTCAGACTTCGAGAATCTCAAGTTTCAAACCCCGATATATTCTCTCTCCTCTATACGTGAAATGCTAAGGCTCATGCACTTCCTTCTGATTCGATGACTGTTGGTCTCTTCCCACTATGATTTGATCACAGTCATTCTTCCTCTTGATATTTTGATATCCCATTGCCACAGATCAACGGTCCCGATTCTTCCACGATCTGATGGTCCAGATCGCATTAGGATTTCGTGTATCCGAACTCGCAAACTTGGAGGGTCACTCACCTCTCTTCTCCCAATATCCGAAATGTTGATATATCCTCACCATGCATCCCTTCTCAATGGATGGCTAGAATCCTTTCGTGAACTTGGACTTCATGAGTTCACTCTCTTGTGCAACTCCAAAAAGGTTAATTCTTGTGCACTTTCCTCTAGATCCAATGGTTGTTGGTCCACATGCTCAGAAATAACTGCTAGATCTGATCTCCTATACGCTCCTTCCTCGTCATCTGGAATCTGATCTGACAGTCTAGGTGGGTCTTGATAGATCCTTGGATCTAAGACCTAGATCACATCGCGATTTCAGATTTCAGAGGTTTAATCGCACCAACGCGTGATTCTCCCATCACACAAACTATGAACTCACTGATCCAATGGTCAAGGTGGATCCCGATATATCCTTAGATATACAGCCCATATCACATCGCAATTTTGGGTTTCGAAATTCAAAGGATCGATCAGTTTCATGATGATTACCAACATTCATCAGACCTACGAAGGCTAAAGAAGTCGAGGCGCTAACACCTGTGTTCCTTCCTCAAATCTAATGACTGTGATAGACCTCATATCTTCCCGAACGAATCTCATACGTTCAACTTTCCAATGAAAGGATACACCCTTTCGATACTTGAATTTCTCGCTATCCCTCCTGAGCTCTGTTATTTATGAAGGATTTAAGAGTGTTACGCTCTTTCTCCTAGACTTAACACATAGAGGGATCTTCAGCACAACTATTGCACTCCTTCATAAAGTCTAGGACTTAAGTTCTTCTGGTTTTCTACTTACCTCGTAGAGAGCTTGTGCATATATACACTGCCTCTCCTAAGAGTAATAGACTCTGTCCTCACAGGGATTGCGGGATTCAACCTCAACATTCAGGGAAGTACTCACTCGAATCTCAGACGGTGATGAAATTCCCTGGGGAAAGAACCTTCGAGTGATTAAACTAGGGTGCATGGAAATTCAAGAAGTATTATAGGCTTTCAAGGAAATGAACACATATTCATAACTTAATAATTTAATACATAGAAAGAAAACTTTATAGACATGTAAATACTCACATGCATCCATTATTTACAATTAAAAAACATATGGCAAGAAAACACTTATCAGAACCATAGAGTGTGATGCGACTGTTGAAAGGGGTACTCATTTCCACCCAACCTTAGTCTCATTCAATCCCAATGGATTTATCACTGTCCACCCCCAAGCTTAAGCCACGATGATTTGATATTCAATCTCTTACTTCCATCTCAACATAAGTTAGGGACAAAGGTTACTCTCCTTCTCCTGGTTAAATCTCTAATTTTCGTGATCATAATTCACTGTTCCTCATTCAATCCTTCCTCAGACCTGTGAGTTTCCTCTCTCATCTTGGCATTTTTCTCCGCAGGTCTCCCTCTGTCCACCATGCTTCCTTTCTTTCCTTGCTCGGTAAAATTGCGTGTGGCTCGAATCCCCCAGTCCGTGTTCAAGGAATTTATTGACAAATTCATATATGGTGAGCTACCCAGCTAGAGCTCATAGAATTCCTTAGTTTTCCCATCCATGTATTTTTTTGAAATATACTGCTTCTTGAAGTATTTCTCAAACTATTTCCATGAAAAAACCTTCTCATGGACTCCTTTCACATTCCTAAGGTCTTCCCACCATATGGAAGCCTTTCCATTCAGGTTGAAGATGGCTATTCGAGCCTTCAAGTTTTTAGAGTAGTCATGGAATATTAAATACTTATTTAAACCAAGCAGCCAAGAATCTGCCTCTTCTCCCTTCTTAATCTCTCCCATCGAAAGAGGGTGGTTTGAATTTCTTGAACTCTTTAGGACCATGGGTCTTGGAACGCTTCCACTTCTTTCCTTTCCTATGAGAATGCGAGCCGACCCTTCTACTAGAAGATCCTTTGGAGTTGTCAGCTTCCTTTATAGAGGAATATTCTAATGAGTGTCCCTTGCCTCCAGGTTGGACCTTCTTCACGGTACTTCTCCCAGTGGGGTCACTTAAGGAGTCATGTTTTTGGGTCTCAAGTGGACTTTGACTTCTCTTCTTGTTTCGTCATTCCACATGATTGGTTGCGGGTTCATGCTACAGTTTCCTCTTTATGTCGGATAAGCTTTGTAGCAAGATTGCGTTAATTTCTATTTGTTTTTCTTGCTCCTTTATAAATATCTCATTGTCAGCCTTGAAACTTTGTAACTCAACCCTAAGGCTCCTTACAATTTCATCCATATCTGGAGGGGTTTCCACCACCCTCCTTTTGTTAAATTCTTCATCTCTATTGTGGGAGCCATCCCCCACTTCCTAACACATCACCATCCTTTAGTCTTGGAGTTTTCCCATGATTCATTGACTGCTCGAGTGTTGACAAAACACTTATTGTTAGCTAACCGTTTATTAGTTCATGAACAATACAGGATTCAATTTCTTAAATGCATACACACAGTAGAAAGTTTCATTCTTTTCTTTAATAACATTTTTAATCAGACTTTTTAAGAAAGAGGTAAGGTAGAGTGTTACTCTTTTAAAATTACTCCAAATAGATTTTTTATGTGACTCGTCCATGAGCCCAAGCGGGCCAAGTGTTGTAACCATTTTCTGATACCAATTTGTAACACACCCACGATGGGCAAAGGAAAGTAACAGGTGGAAAACAATTTCCGTCCTCCTTACAGGAACAAATCCTCTTTCTTTCTATGGGTTTTGATTTGGAAAATACAAGACTCATCTTGAGCCTCCGATCAATATTCTCTGAATCTAAATCAAATGAGGTTTTGAAACCATGATAGTCTCACCTCTAAATCAGACACAGGCCTTTTTGACCTTTGTTGCAGGATTTATGATACTCGTGACCTTCTCTTCCATGCTTTAGTGAAGTCTCAGAGTGTTGAGCGATAGATCCTTTTTAGATAATCCCTCTCTTGAATGTGATATTGGGCGATGACAACATGATTGTGGGTGCACCCACAAGTGTTTTGGAGTTAAACTACTTTTGGGTCCTCAATGCTACTACAACCTCTACATATCCTCTTGGCGAAACCACAGTTTGAATTACAACCTGCCTTCGATATCTTAAACTCCTCGCAACTCATGTCCCCGCAATGCTATGAGATTGTCAATCTCATGATGTTGATGATAATGAATAAATCGACGATTTAGATATGTGCCTTAGATCTACGGACCAACTCTTCTCCCTCTGAATCAACGGTTGATATCTCTTCGCAATTCCAGAATTCGTGATTTTGAAATCTCAAACCTAGCTTCCTTCTGCACGTCAATCCCCCAAAGTTGATGATCCACATACACCTATCCTACTCAATTAATGGTTCTACTCCCCCCTTTAGATATTTTACCTTTCACTTAGATCAACGAACCTATGACCCACTTCTCGATCGATGGTCGAGATATCCTACGGGTCTCCGGAATTATGAGATCTCAAATCTCAAACAACTTTTCCCTAATGGATTTTACCCAGAGTCTAAGATCCACCGACGCATGTCCTCATGATCCAACGATCAAGGATTACTTTGGGACTTTACTCGGAGTGTATGGATCTATGCCATGTTCCTCTTAAATCTAACGGCTACAAATCACTTCAGGACTTTACCCGGAGTTCATGAATTTGTGCCACGTCTCCCTTAGATCTCATGGTCCAGATATTTTTCTAGGAATTTGGGTCTCTGCGCTCCAGTGATATCAGTTATCAACTAAAAAAACACTTCATATTTTCCTTGGAGTTCAAGATCTGTTGAAAAGTGTCTCCTCACGGATCAACGACTCATGGTCCTTCATCTATTCGGCCTTCGGGAGTCTCAAGTTTCAAACTCGCCTCCTTAGGAACTCGTGATATTTGACGGCTCATGCTCACTTGACCAATCCAACGTTTGAGGTTAACTTTAGATGATCTGATGTCTCAAGTCTTTTCGGGTGATTGAACGCTTGAGATTCCTCTTCAGTGTTCCAGAGCTCCAGACTTCAGGAATCTCAAGTTTCAAACCCTGATAGATTCTCTCTCATCTGTACGTGAAATGGTAAGGCTTGTGCACTTCCTTTTGATCCGACGACTATTGGTATCTTTCCACTATGATCCAAAAATAATGGTCATTCTTCCTCCTGATCTTTTGATATCCCCTCACCACAGATAAACGGTCCCGATTCTTCCACGATCTGACGATCCAGATCGCGTCGGGATTTCGCGTATTGAAACTCGTGAAGTTGGAGGGTCACTCAACTCTCTTCTCCTGATATCTGAAATGATAATATATCCTCACCAAGCATCCCTTCTTAATGGATGGATAGGATCCTTTCATGAATTTCGACTTCACGATTTTGCTCTCTTGTGCAACTCCAAAAAGGTTAATTCTCGTGCACTTTCCTCTAGATCCAATGACTGTTGGTCCACGTGCTTAGAACTAACCGCTAAGATCTGATCTCCTCTAGGCTTGTTCCTTATCGTCTGGAATCTGATCTGACAGTCTAGGTGGGTCTCGATAGATCTTTGGATCTACGACCCAAATCACATCGCAATTTCAGATTTCATAGGTTTAGTCACACCAACGCGCGATTCTCCCGTCGCGCGAACTCCAAACCCACTGATTCGACGGTCCAGGTGGCTCTCGATAGATCCTTAGATCTAAGACCCATATCACATAACGATTTTGGGTTTCATAATACAAAGGATCCTTCCCTTTCATGATGATTACCAACATTCATTGGACCTACGAAGGCTGAAGAAGTCGAGGCACTAATTCTTATGTTCTTTCCTCAAATCTAACGGTTGTGATAGACCTCAGATATTTTCGAACAGATATCATCCGTTCAACTTTCAAATGAAAGGATACAAACTTTCAGTACTTGAATTTGTCTCTATCCCTCCTGAGCTCCATCAGTTATGAAGGATTTAAGACAATTACTCTCTTTCTCTTGGACTTAACACATAGAGGGATCTTCGACACAACTATTCCACTCCTTCATCAAGTCTAGGACTTAAGTGGTTATGGGTTTATACTTACCTCACAGAGAGCCTGTGCATATCTTCACTACCTCTCCTAAGCGTAATAGACTCCATCCTCGCAGGGATTGCAGGATTCAACCTCAACATTCAGGGAAGTACTCACTTGACTCTAGTATGGTGATGAAATTCCCTGGGGAAAGCACCTTCGAGTGATTAAACTGGGGCGCATGGAAATTCAAGAAGTATTATAGGATTTCAATGAAATGAATGCATATTCATAACTTAATCATTTAATACAAAGAAAGAAACCTTAATAGACATGTAAATACTCGCATGCATCCATTATTTGCAATTCAAAAACATAAGGCAAGAAAACACTTATCAACACCATAGAGTGTGATGCGACTGTTGAAAGGGGTACTTGTTTCCACCCAACCATAGGCTCAATCACTCCCAATGGATTTATCACTGGCCACCCCCGAGCTTAAGCCATGATTCTTTGAGATTCAATCTCTTACTTCCATCACAACGGAAGTTAGGGACGAAGGTTACTCTCCTTCTCCCAATACAGAAAATAGATCAAGATGAAGGTTGCTTTCCTTCTCCTGGTTCAATCTCTAATTTCCATGATCAGAACTCACTATTCCTCCTTCAGTCCTTCCTCAGACCCAAGAGTTTCCTCTCTCGTCTCTGCATTTTTCTTCACAGGTCTCCCTCTATCCACCATGCTTCATTTATTGCCTCCCTTGGCAATATTGTGTGTGGCTTGAATCCCCTAGTTCATGGTCAGGTCTGGAAGCCTTACTGATGGGCAGTCTGACCCATCCCTCATTAACTCTTGAGAAGGCCTTCCCACCTACCATCCTAATGGGAATTCATTCCTAGTCAGAGGGTTGTTCTGATCTGAGAAAATTAATTCCAACATGGTACTGGTTTGGTGGAGGTTAACACAACCATTCCTGGTCCCCTCCACCACCTTTCACAACATTTCATGGTCTCTCTCTTAGCACATCCCCTCTTTCAGCAGTCATGCAACATGTAACCATTTTCTATTAAAATAATCAAAATTTACATTCATCGACCTTCTGCACAAAGTCCATCAAATTAAACTTTCACACTTTTAAGTTTTCCATAGTTTCTCGGCCCATATATTTGTGTTTACAGACTGGGGGAAATAGGGTGTTACACTCTTTTCGAGATTGGTATTTCTACTTTGCCTCCTTGTAGATCTTCCTCTGCCCATGAATTACCTCTTTTCTTTCATTCCTTAGAAAGGTTGCATGGGTCTGAATCCCTAGCTCGTGGTAAGGTCTGGAAGTCTTGTAGATGGATACTCTTCCCCATCTCCTCACTAACTCTTGGGGAGGAATCTTCCAGCTACCATTTTGAATGGTAATTCATTTCTGGGTCAGACGACTATTCTGGGTCTGAATCATTAAATCTAGTAAGGTATTGGTTTGGTGGGGGATCATCTCAACCATTTTCGGTTTCCCTTACCATCTCTCTTATAACATCATGGTCTATCTTGGAAAACCCCCCTTTCATCAATTATGAAACATTATCCATTTTCTATTAATAACATAAAATATATACATTGACCTTTTATAACGAAAGGTTCATTAAATCAAGCATTCACACATATCTAGTCTCCCACAGTCTTTTGACCAATTATAGTTATATTTACAAACTAGGGAAACAAGGGTATTACAATCCCCTCCCCCTTAAAGGAACATCATCCTCGATGTTCTACCTTCCTATGTGCTCTGTATGTACATAAGTAAACAAAAATGGATATGATTGTTTCATTGCATCCTCAATTTCCCATGTAGCTTCAACTGGATGAAAGTGTTTCCATTGCACCTTGACCCGTGCAATGGTTCTATTCTTGAGTGGGATTTCCTTCCTGTCTATTATGCATTGTGGTGTTGGAAGGAATTCTCCCTTTGGTTCCACCTAAATAAAAAACCAGTCAATTATATGATTAGAATCATGTACATATTTCTTCAATAATTAAACATGGAAAACATTATGTCCCTTCACTGTAGGAGGAAGCACTAATCTATATGCCACAGGTTCCACTCTATCCAAAATTTCAAAGGGTCCATAGTACCGAGGTGCTAGCTTGGCACAAGATCCCATTCTCAAGGATATTTTCCTAGGTCTAACTCGAATATACACATGATCCCCTATTTTGAATTCTCTAGGAGTCCTCTTTCTGAATGCATGGATTTTCTATCTATCCTGAGCCACTTTCAGATTCTGTTTTATTTGAATTACTTGTTGTTCCATTTATTTTATCATATATGGCCCTATTGTAATTCTTTATACTGGGTTATCCCAATTGATTGGAATCTTGCATTGTCTACCACAGAGGGCCTCAAAAGGGATCATCTTCAATGACTCTTGATAACCATTGTTGTAGGAAAACTCTACCAATGGTAGGTAGTCTTACCACTTCTTAGGCTGATGAATTACATGCATCCTTAACATGTATTATACCACTTGGTTTACCCTCTCTATTTGTCCATCTGTTTGAGGGTGATCGGTTATATTATATAGCAATTTAGTTTCAAAACCAACAAAAAAGGATTTCCAAAAGCTTGATGTAAATTTCTTATCTCTATCAGATATGATCTCCTTAGTCATTCCATGCAGCATAAATATTTCTTTCATGAAAATACTGGCAATATCTATTGCCTTGCAAGTTGAATTGACAGGAATGAAATGAGCAACCTTTCTCAATTTGTCCACAAATACCATGATTCCATCATTTTGTTTGGCTGATTTCGGTAATCCTGTGATGAAATTCATGGAGATAGTTTCCCATTTCCATTATGGGATTGGTAGGGGCTGCAACAACCCTGTTGGATGTTGGTGTTATGCCTTAACCTACTGATGTTCTAGACATTTATACAAGTAATTAGCTATGCCCCTCTTTAGTCCAAGCCAATAGAATAGTTTCCTAGTGGCTGCCATCATCTTCTGATAACCATGATGACCAATATATGGTATTTTTTGTAGTTCATCTATCATGAACCTCTTAAAATCATCACAGTTTGGAATATACAACCTATGTTCATACTTCAACCCTCTGGGATATTGTTCTAAGTATGATTTTACAGTCTCGAAAAATGCATCTGTTTCTTGTGCACTTTTTACTCTCTCCCTAACATCCGTTTCACAGGTGTTTACAACTGGCAAGTGAATCACTTTCATGCTTTGGCTAAGGGCATCAACCACCCTATTTTCTTTTTCTTTGATATATTTGATTTCAAAATAAAACTCACTAAGGAGAGACATCCATCTATATTGTCTAGACATAAGTTTTGGTTGATCAAACAAGTACCTCAACCCACTATGGTCTATCATAAGCACAAATATCCTACCTAGGAGGTAATGCCTCCACATTTTTAAAGCATGTACTATGGAAACCAATTCTAGATCATGGGTCACATAATTGATT
>SNQJ01S0168058.1:0-20827 GCA_010110895.2 Picea sitchensis
TTCTAGAAGGATCTTCCTCTAGATGCTTCTTTTTAGTATAAATAGGAGTCGAGGGTATGAGAACCCTAGCTTGGAGATTATTGTAATAGAGCGCTGCTCAATTGGAGGTTGCCCCCTCGAAGAGGCCTGTGAACATTGCTATAAGATTCAAAGTGCTATTTCTGTTGCTATTTCGTGAATCATTTCTGTGTATTGTGAAGATTATGCTGGATATTTTACTGTTATTCTGTTATTTCTAGCATTTCGTTTATGTTCTGCATATTTTATATATCTGGTATCTTGCAGCGGGAAAGACACATTTTCAAAGTTGCAACACCCTTCAAGGTGCAAGTTAACTTTCATATCCCTTTATTTGAAGGAAATACATATGCATATGCTTTAGAGAAATGGTTAAATCTGTTAGATGGTTATAACTTTGTTAAAAAAATGACATTGAAAATATCACCTTTGTGTTCCTTAGAGCCCTTCCCCATGTCACTGATTGGTGAGAAAGTTATTGGGAGAGACATAATTAAGATGAGTCTGTAACATTCAAGATAAGACCCACTTCAGCAGCCTTTGTTGATTTTGTCAATGAGGAATTCTACCTTGTTGGAAACTATGATGAATAGTACACGAGATGGATGACTCTATGTTAGGAGAGAGGCCAGATGATGCTCAAGTACACCAACATATTATAACATGCCTTGCACTCAAAACTGAGTATTAGAGAATCCAAGAAACACTTGGTTTTGAAGTATTGTAGTGTCCTACGCAGGTACATCCAAGCAAAGATGGATTTCTTGGACATCTCCTCACTAGGAGTTGCTTATCAATATGTTGTCAAAATTGTGCCGAAATTCAAGCAAATGAATAAGTGAGAGTTTGGTTCTACAAATATAGAATAATAAAATAATGGTAAATGCGACCCTAACTCATAGAACAAGGGACAAAGCAAGGAGAACCAACCTCAAGAAAACCATAAGCCACAAGCAAATAAGGGTAATGGGAAGTTGAAGAAGGACACTAGAAAGTGGTGTGAATTTCACAAAATCCCCTAGCACAACACTGATGAATGTTGTTCAAAATAATTGTAACATTCCCAACATCCAACTGGGCTATGCCACACAATTTTTTTTTTTAAATGTATGCAAAATAAAACATATACACACAGAAACTCTTGCGGAACTTTATATATAAAACTTAAAATAGACAAATACATTCTGTAACTACACATATTCAGATGAAAATAACAATAAACATATACATGCAACATAGAAATGAAATACCCATAAATATAAAGACAAGTATAAACCAAACACAGGAAAAACCCATAAAAATAAACACATAAATAATAATACAACATGTAATTTAACACACAATTGACACTTATCTTGGTAAGAATATCACCAACTGTGTGAAGACCTTCCATGAAACTCCCAGCCTTACTCCACATTGCTCATCACTCTCAGCAGTGGGTCACCCCCGAGCTGGGACTAAACTCCGCCTGGGTAAAGGGATTCCTAACCAGGATGATGTATCTCAGACAACAGGAAAGACTCTGTCACAGGTGCCAACTCAAACTAGCAGCATACAATCCCTCATTCCCCACATGCCTGTCCCACCCCATGAAGTGTGCCCCTTCTCTGCTCAATAGTCCTTCAGTTGCCCCACTTCCTTTTTGGGCTTTAGCAATAGGTTGTACAGGAAGTCTCAGAGCCCTGTAGCTATATTTTAGCACCTTCGGGAATCAATTCCCAACAATTCTCTCAGCTAGAGAGATTTTCTCATAGGCTTGACAACTCACCTCTTCAATCTCCCATGAGCATGACAACCTACTTCTTCGGTCCAACTCCTAAGCTAACCAGGTACTAGTACGGGTATGGGTATGGGTACAGTTACAGTGATAGTAAAAAAAATATATTGAGGACAGCTGAATGAGTGAGTGAATGATGATGGAAGGAATCAATGGGAAAATGAACCAAGTCCAAACCATATGTATGCATGTTCCCAACTTGACACTTGTCATGTTGAGAGCTATTTTGGCCCACTTGTCCCCATTCTTAGAACTTAGGATAAAATAATTATCCATACTTTATACTTTAAGGAATATTAATATAATATTCCTTTTTGGCTTAAGCTTCCTAGCTTAGCCCTTTTCCTTAACTTTTAGCCCCCCCCCCCCCTTTTCCCTAACTAGTGGAGTTTAGTCCCCCATACTCTTTTATCATGGTCAGTCTACACACAATGATGTATTTTATATTAATGATAAGACATATGCAAAAATAGGCTCATTGGCCTTTAGAATCTAGGCTCTACAACCTAATTCAACACATAAGCCTCCTAACTTATAATAGCTGGCTCACCAACCTATAAAACACAACATATACACAAAGACTCACTAGCCTCAAAATCATGCCCACTTAAGTTTGTTGTGCGTGGTATCCTGGAATGTGCACACTTCATCATTTTAGTGCGCAGTACATCTGCACACTATACCATGGAAGGTGCATACAAAAATGATATCAAACAACTCACCATCTTAAGTACATTTGCATTTAAATTTACAATTGGGTTCAGCCTAGGGGTATTACAATCCCGTCCCCTTATTTATGCACTATCCTCAGTACATTATGTACACATATCAACAAGATTTCCAAAATCTTCAAAACGATGCAGGTATTCTGCCTGCATTGCATCCTCATGCTCCGAAGTAGCGTCCTCAGGACCGTACCAGGTCCATTGGGCCTTTACAAGCCTCATGGCTCGATTCCAAAGATGTTTGATTTTTCGGTCCAGAATGCGTACCAGATGCACTTGGATAGCACCTTCTTGCTCCACCTGAATCACATTCCAATCAATTACATGATTAGCACCAGGTATATACTTCTTGAGCAATGATACATGGACTACATTATAAATAGACATAGATTCATGCAATGCAATCATATAAGCTACTGGACCAATCCTTTCTAGGATTTCAAATGGTCCACAATATCTAGCTTCCAACTTGGAACCATTTCCCAACTTCAGTGAACTTTTGTTGGCCTTAACCTTCATGAATACATTATCACCCACTTTAAACTCCCTGTGAGTTCTATCATTTTTAGCATAACTTTTCTTCCTATCTTGGGCAGCCTTTAATTTATGTTTAATTTTCAACATTTTCTTTTCCATTTCCCTGAGTAATTTTGGCCCAACTACTGCTCTATCTGTTGAGTTTTCCCAAATTACCGGTGTGCTGCACCTTCTGCCATAAAGTGCCTCGAATGCGTTCATCTTTAGATATGATTGATACCCATTGTTATAAGAAATCTCTACTAAGTGTAGATAGTCTTTCCATTTTTATGGTTTATCCATCACATACATCCTCAACATATCCTCAATCACTTGATTCACCCTCTCTGTTTGTCCATCTAATTCTGGATGATAAGTTGTACTAAAATTCAAATTTGTTCCAAATCCATTAACTAATCCTTTCCAAAAATTTGAGATAAATTTTGGATCTCTGTTAGACACAATTGTCTTGGGTATACCATGTAATCGAGCAATTTCTCTCATATAAACATCAACAATGTTGGTTGCCTTGTGAGTGAGATTTGATGGAATAAAATGGGCAGATTTAGTAAGTTTATCCACCACTACCATGATAGAATCATGTTGTTTGTTTGTTCTGGGCAGTTTGGTGATGAAATCCATTGTTACAACTTCCCATTTCCACTCAAGAATGGGTAATGGTTGTAGAAAACCAACTAGGTGTCTATGCTCAGACTTTGACACTCCAAACATTTGGCAATAAATCATCAACTTCTTTCTTTATGCCTGGCCAATAATATTTTCTCTTGACAGCTGCAATAGTATTTTTATAACCTGGGTTCTTGACATAAGGTATATTATGCATTTCTCTCAATATCAATTTTTTCAATTCCTAGGAATTTGGTACAAAAATTCAGCCCCTGCATATGATAATTTCGTCATTTTCTAGCTTATAGTCTTCAATTTTCTTCTACAAAATACCTTGTTGTAATTTTTCCACTAACTCCTTGTATTGCGAATCTGATTTTGCAGCCTCCAAAATTCTGTCTTTCAAATTTGATTGGTACATGATAATGGGTGTAGCATGCAACTCATGCACTCTTTTGCTGAGTGCATCAACCACTTTGTTTTCTTTCCCCTTGATATACTTTATATCAACGTCATATTCACTGAGAAATTCTAACCATATTCTTTTCCTAACATTTAGAGCTGGCTGATCAAATAAATATTTCAGACCATTATGGTCTGTCCTCAACTCAAACCTTTTCCCCATGAGGTAGTGCCTCCACTTCCTCAAGGCATGCACTATGGCTGCTAACTCCAAATCATGAGTGGCATAGTGCCTTTCATGTTCCTTCAACTTCCTTGATTCATAACATACAACAAACCCATTTTTACTGAGGACTCCACCAAGTCCTTCTTTACATGTATCTGCGCATACAATGAATTCTTTATTTGGATCTGCAATCCTTAGTATTGGAGAACTTGTTAATAATTGCTTAAAGTGTTGGAAACTCTTTTCACAATCCATTGTCCATTGAAACTTCACACCCTTCTTTTGCAAGGAAGTGATTGGGTGTGCAATCTTTGAGAATCCTTCAATAAATCTCCTATAGTAGCCTGCAAGGCCCATGAATGATTTGACCTCTGTCACATTATTTGGCGCTGACCATCCTCTAATGACTTCTATCTTCTCAGGATCCACTGCTATCCCATCCTCTGAAATGATATGTCCCAAATAATGAATTTGCTTCTGTTAAAATGAGCACTTGCTCAATTTGGAATACAACTGATGCTCCCTTAATCCTTGTAATACCATCCTCAAGTCTTGTTCATTCTCTTCCTTTGACTTAGAATATATAAGAATGTCATCTAAAAATACAATGACAAACTTATCTAAGTATTCTTTGAAAATACCATTCATTAAACACATGAAGACAACTGGTGCATTTGATAATCCAAAGGGCACCACTGTGAACTCATAATGACCATACCTTGTTATGAAATAAGTCTTTCCAATGTCTTATTCTTTAATTCTTACTTTATGATAACCTGACCTAAGATCAATCTTGGAGAATATTTTTGCATCTTTCAATTGATAAAAGAGGTCATCGATCCTTGGCAAAGGATACTTATTCTTCACAGTTACCTTGTTCAACTGCCTAAAGTCAATGAAAAGTCTCAATGTTCCATCCTTTTTCTTCACAAATAAAACTGGGGCACCCCAAGATGACACACTTGGGCGTATATACCCCTTCTTTAGGATCTCTTCAAGTTGCATTTTCAACTCCTTCAATTCTGGTGTACTCACCCTGTATGGAGTCTTGGATACTAGAGCTACTCCAGGCATCAAATTTATGGAGAAATCAATGTCTCTTTTAGGGGGTAATCTTGGTATTTCCTTAAACACATCTTCAAAATCTTTTAGGACATCATAATCTTCAATATTTGACACCTTATCTTTAGGTGTCTCTTCCATTTGTACTGCAAATATTTGACACCCTTTTCTGTAACATTTCTTCAGCTACAATGCTGAAATTTCTCTGATGGTTACTACCTTGGGAATTCCCTGCACTGTCCTTAGGTTACCTTCCTCATCCAAGCAAGTAAATGCCTTGTTATGATAGTCTAGGATAGCATGATGTTGGTCCAACCAATCCATCCCTTAGACAGTCATAGGAACCTAAAGGAAATATGTTCAAATCTACCCTGGTGTTCAGTCCATTCATGTCCATAAGACATGACTTAACCATCTCATTAACTTTTATTTTGGCTTTGGTAGCTAGCTGCACCAACCAAGATTTCCCATGCTTTATTCTTGGCAAATGCAAACTTTCCACCATATTAGGATAAATATAACTATGACTAGCTCCTAAATCAATTAAAATAGCAATGGTTTGGTTGTTGATCATACCTTCCACTTCAATCATATGTGGTTGATACTCTACTTGCTTTTTGTCCAGGGATGAATATATCCTTGGTACACTTCTGCCCATGTCTCCCACTATTTCAAATTGATGTACATTGTGAACAATCCTCACTTTTTCACCTCTGTGAGGACAATCTCTAAACATATGATCTCCTTTATAACCCCAACATTGAATAGGTGGTTGCCTTGACCTTTGACCCTCTGTCTCAATCGTTCTGGGTTCTCTAGAAGTTGGTTGTCCCTAAGGATTATTTTTTAAGAATGGTGGCTTAGTCCCCTTCTTCCCCTGATCCATCTTGAATTTATTTTTGTCTTCCCAAGATTTTTGGAAAGTTGGCCTTGATTTTTGTTGATCATATAGGCATTTATCTCACCTTATGATCTCCTCCAATGTTTTGGGATCATTGAATTATATTTTTTCACTGATGAATGATGGAAATCCACTCAAATACCTCTGAATCTTAATTGTTGGGCCCTGTTTTTGGATTTGAAGTTGTGCAAGAAGGACTACAGTCCCATTTTTGGTTTAGCACGAGTTTGCACAATCTACAAAATAAGCTAGACAGTGGAGAGAAGAAAGGTAACAGGAATCGGTCGCGGAAAAGGACAGCGCAATGCCAACAAGGAAAAATAAGTTTCAATAGAACAAGAAAGCATGTGAGCCCAAAGCCAGAAGATCCCAATCAACTTATATACATGAGATGTATACAATTGAAAAAGGGTTTTTGCTATTGGCTATTGTTGACAGGTTGGGTTTTTGCTGTTGTTAGCCAAATGTTGTTGGAGAAAAGGTTCTGCAAATGTAATCTATATACAATTTTGGGTAGATAGAGCTCTACGACATGAGTCCAGAGTCAGAAGTCTGTAACAGAGTACTAAATTGTATCTATGAGGCTGTATTTGATAAGTTCTGATGATAATATATAAATAAGGATCCAAAATTTTGAAATATGATGCGTCATTATGTGTTTATTCTTATGCATTGTATATTTACAGTTCTCCTTTGTGTTTGATAAGATCCATATGATATTTCTGTTTCTAAATTATTTTCTCAACTTAAGTATCTTTAGTTCCTATGTGTATGAACTCCGATCAGTTCTGTAGTTATCCTGTCTTGCACAATATCATGGTGAATCTTGAAGGTTCTGGGAACCCACCCAATTATTATCCTTGCCCTTCCCTATCCTTATGTATTGGTTGTGCTTTGGGTGAGACTTCTTCTCTTTGGAGGAGATGAAAATGACAATGCTCTAGACTACACTATACCTTTTGTTGGTAACCTGAGAAGGACCCTGGTCTGATCAATTCTGCGCCAAAAAAATGGTTATGTGGATTCAAAAAACTAATATTCACTAACGGTGGGAGAGAAATTGTGATGCCTTCATATGGAAAGAAGCGGAGCTGAGAGGAAAATATGTGAAAGATAAACGAGAGGTAGTAATTTACTTGGAAAGATCGAGCGACCAGTACGAGATATTCTGGGTTAAGTTCCTAGAAGAACTTTTACACTGGATAGATAGGCTCCAAGAAGCTCCTAAATTCCAAGAATGAGTAAAGAGGACCTATACTTGGGATACAAAACATATTGCAGCACTTCATCGGTTGGATCGTCCATTCACTCAAGCGATTTACTTCTGTGCCAATACCACATTAGAAGGATACATTATTGAGTTTGCAGCTGAGAATCACCAATATTTTTGACGAGCAGAAGTGGATTTCAAGAAAGACGTAAGGGGAAGACTATTGAGATGAAGATGGGGTTGGTAACGCAGGAGGTTCAATTTATCGATACCCAAATTTTTGGGGTAAAGGAGACAAAGATGTTGAGCATCATTGATTGTTTTGTGAAGTAATCTGGAGGTCCAGAGGGACTCCAGATGCAAATAAATTGGTTGAGTTTTAGACTACCTTGAAAGGTCGTGCTCTAAAATGGTACATGAAGTTTATTGAGCCAGGAGTGCTAGGAATGCAAGGTCAAGCATTCACACTTGACCAGGTACGAACAAGGTTTATAACAGAGTTTAAGCTACCACAATCAGAACTACAAGCTGTGTCTGAGTTGCACGAGATTCAACAAAGGGAAGGTGAATCAACCTGGGAATATAGCCAGAAGTTTAAAGATGCTATAGGGAGGTTAGCGCATCCAATTCACGAGGAACATCAAAGAGAATGGTATATTTAGGGATTTCTACCTTTGACATGGATACCGTTAATGCAATAGCGGATAACCACTCTAACAGATGCCTTGGATAAATCAATGACGATTGAAGCCATGACAGGATATCCAGGGAGCCTGAAAGTGACCAAACCCCTAGAAGATGCAAATTTGGCGCAACTACAAGGGAAAATATCTACGCTTATAGAAAATATTCAAGAATTGACGATACATAGACCAGGACGACTGTAGGTTTGGTGTACCAGATGTTACATAGAAGGCATCTAGTGAGTGAATGTCCATGAATGAGGGGAATTGGACCTCCTCATAATCCGATGGGACCCTCACCAGGACCCACGAGAGGAGTTGGGCAAGTATCTGTGAATTTACCATTCCATAACCCCACCCCATATCATGCTTTTCCAGGTAGCCAAGCAACACCAACAATTGAGTATTGAGAGATTTTCCAAATCCAGTGGCATGGGCTGAGACAGTGCCCCATTATTCATAAGTATTCAACAGTACCAAATAATTTACATTGTGAGTTTTATGCATCTACCACACATAATACTAATTAGTGTAGAGCATTGGATGCACTTGCGGACAGGTTGGATTGAACAACATTCAGGGTGAATGAAACCCCTTAGGGATCGGGAAGAGGTTGAGGAGGTGGAGCCGGAGGAGACTTTGGAGAAGGAAGAACTGGGGGAAGAGGACAAAGTAGATGCTACAATTGTGATGAGAAAGGCCATATGGCTAGGAACTTTCCCCATCCGAGGTGGCCATGGTGCTCTCATTGCAGAACCAATGGGCATGCAACTAAAGACTTCCCATAACTAATTGAAAAATGGGAAGATCGAGTACGTCAACATGGAACTAACCTCATCAGTTAAGAAATCAAGAGAGTTATTAGAGGAGAATTTCCCAACCTTAATATTGTCACTTGAGGAGGGGCAAAGACTGGATCTGATGCTGATAATTTACGTCAAATCCAGAAAGAAACACCTAAGGAAGACATGTATGACCCTATGAAACAAACGTTGTTCTTTAAAAATTCCATAGAAGTATTTTAGAATATCCATAGCCCTGAGATGCAAGAGAAACCCCATCAACATATTGTTTACCCTAAGATTGTGCAAGTCCCTTCTTCACCCCCTGGACCCAGAAACCCCGTAGTCACGATGAGACAACCTGCGCAACCACAAAATGTAGTTGACCTTTGGTTTCAATTATTTTCTGATATCCTTAGGAATGACCACTTAACAGAAAAGTTGCGCAATGTGCTATACCTAGTTTTAGGGAATGAAGAACCCAAAGAAGCAAGAATAAGGATTAATCTTCCTGAGAAGAGTACTGAGAGAGTGTAGAGAAGGAAAGTATGAACTGGAAAAGAGTTTAGATTAGTGGCCCAGCTAGACAAGTTTGATATTAAGGATGTTATGCTATATCTAGGATTTGATGTTAACAATATGCCTAAAAAGACTTGGGAAGCCTTAGGAAAACCCCAACTAACATACTCCCTAATCCAGTTAAGAATGGCCAACCAATATTGTATTTTCCTAATAGGAAGATTGGAGAATGTGGAAATAGATGTTGCGGGAGTGAAGACTGTAGCTGATTTTGAGGTGATCAAAATCATGGGGGATAAGGACCCTTATCCTTCACTACTTGGTATTGACTGGTCTTATGACAACTATGCAGTGATTGACCTAAAGAAATACACTATGACATTTGAGGCAGATGGAATAAAAGTGGTTCAACCCTTGGATCCATATGTAGGCCCCCGATATACGGAACCAATAGACAACAATATGGAGGGAGAAGGCTTGGATAAGTTGTACACTGTAACAACAGGAGCAAGAGAATATTACATAAATCCTATTGTTGATGGATCAGTAAGTTGGAGGAGTATACAATCAATAGACGAAGATTCAGAACTAGCATTTGATAGTTGGCAACAAGGCTCATACAAAATATTTTCAAGAAGATGTGCAACTGTCAGAGAAATTAGATGGGTAGGAACCAAGGTCAGAGAACACCCAAGATATGATGGTACCTCAGGAATTGACATTTTTCTACTCAGCATGGAAGAAAATGTAGTGGAGGATCAAAGGATCTTAGTACTAGATTTATCCCTTCAAGACACCCCTGCCAGATGGTGGGCCAATCATAAAGCCTTACTAAAAAATTGGGATGATGTAAATAAAGATATCAAGTATATATTTCAAGATAAGGAGCAAATGGAATTAGAGATGCAGACATATTTCCAGGTTTTGCAACTGTTCAATGGAGAGTCTGATCCTAAAGCACATATTGAACAATGAGTGACACAGTGGCAAGTTGCGGAAATACCATCTCACTTCTGGGATCAATTATTTTCCGACTCACTAGGTCCAATCCCGAAATCTTGGTTCATGCATGAAGAAACCAGAAGATAGACCAATGACTATAAAACATTGGTAGATTTCATTTGCAAGGAATTATCATTTACAAGTAAGTACCCTGAGCTTGAAGTAGCCCTGCAAAGAATCAAATAATTTCTTTTTACAGGCAATAGTTAACATAAATCAGACCTAGTGGTATGTGCAAAGCATAGCCGAGAACTTCAGACTAATACTCACTTAAAATTGGATAAGAGACCTGTAGAATGTTATAATATTGAGAAGGATTTGGAAAGCCCAGATGAGTTAGAAGAATTGAGGAACTTAGCCATTAAAGTGACAGAAGGGAGCAGAGAAATCTAGAACATCATACCTAGTCATACTGATAATTCTTACAATCACCCATTGAAGTTGCGCAAATTCAATATAGGGACCACAAAGTAGCCTAAGTTAGCTATGGTGGGAGATTACTAGGATGAGAAAACTAGTCAAGAAGTACTGATTTTGTTGCGGGAATATGAGGATTTTTCCCCAAGGCATTTTCAGAGTTAAAGGGATTAAAGGAGTTATGGGAGAGATGAAAATTGAATTAAAAATAGGATCAAAGCCCATGAGGCATAAACGATACCTCCTTAACCCGAGATTGAACGAAAGTTTAAGAGGAAAATGACAAGATGTTGAAAGCTAGAATTATTTTTGCAGTGTAGGAAGAAGAATGGGTCAGTCCAATAGTCATCCAGAGAAAGAAAGGTACAAAGGATATTGGGGTATGTGTAGACTACATAATCCTCAACTCTGCCTGTGTGCATGGCCTTTTTCCAACACCTTTTAATAATGAGGTGCTAGAACAGGTTGCGGGGAAGGAATCTTACTCATTTACAGATGGATTTTTGGGGTATCACCAAGTAAGGATAACTGAAGAGGAAAAAAATAAGACCACATTCATAACCAAAAGGGGGTCATTTGCATACAGTGTGATGCCATTCGGCCTAAATAACGCCCCTGCAATTTTCTGCAGGATTGTAATAGCAACTTTCTGAGAATTTATTCACAAGTTTATAGAAGTTTATATGGATGATTGGACGGTATACAATGTTATCAAGGAACATGTAGCACTACTACATTTGATGTTTGACAGATGTAGATAATTGCAGATATCGTTGAACCTCATAAATTGTATCGTCTGTGTGCCATATGGAAATTTGTTGGGTCACATAGTATGATGAGAGGGAGTACTGGTAGACCCAACCAAAGTTGTAGTTATTGTGAACATGACGCCACCTATGAGTGTTAAGAAGTTGCGCTCCACGCTAGGGAACACAGGGTACTATCGAAGGTTTATCAGAAGATATGAAAATATCATTGTACACCTCTGGAAAATCTACTGAATAAGGCCGAATTGTTCCAATGGACCCCAAAATGTGATAAAGCATTCGATACCCTAAAGGAGAAGCTCAACACAACACCTATTCCAATATTTCCAAATTGGGAAAACGAATTTCATGTCCACATAGATGCTTCAGGTATTTCTTTGGGAGCCATCTTAGAGCAACCATGAGATGGAGCCATGGATCATCCTATCTATTTTGTGAGCAGGAATTTGTCACAAGATGAGCGCAACTATACAATGACAGAAAGGGATGGTTTAGCTATGATTTACGCTTTGCAGAAGTTTAGATATTATTTGTTAGCTTCTCATTTTAAGTCCTTTACTAATCACTCTGCATTAAAATATATAGTTAACAAACCTGTGTTGGAAGGAAGAATTTGTAGATGGTTGCTACTGTTTTAGAAATTTTCTTTTGAAGTTATCATTAATCCTGGAAGATGTAACGTAGGGCCTGATCACCTGTCTAGATTAGAGTTAGGGGAAAGTGGTGGAGTAGTCAATGATCAACTCCCATATGAAGACCTATTTCGGGTTGAGGCCATACTAGAATACTTCGAAGACATAACAGTCTTCTTAAGTACATGAGCCTTCTTAGAAACATACTCTGCAACCCATAAATTCCATATGGTGGTTAAAGCAGTGGACTATCAATTGATTGCAGAGAAATTTTATAAATTGGGACTAGATAGTATCCTCAGGAGATGTGTCTTAGATCATGAAAGACAGGATATATTGTGGGAGTGCCACAGTGGATTTGCGGGAGGTCATGTGTTAGGAAAGGACACTATGTAGAAATCCCTCCAAGATGGACTATGGTGGGCTATGCTCTTCAAGGATGCAAAGGCATATGCTAGATCATGCGATGTTTGTCAAAGAGTCGGTAAGCCATCACAACGAGATGAATTACCACTTCAACCAGTTCAAGCTTTACAAGCATTTGAGAAGTGGGGGGTTGACTTCATTGGGCCAATCAACCCCATAGATAAGCATTCAAAGGATAGGTACATTATTACCACAACTGACTACCTTACACGTTGGGATGAGGCAGTCATTGTTCAAAATTGTTCGACCGATACTGCTACTAGGTTCATTTTTGAAAATGTTATCACTTGATTTGGATGTCCTAAGAGTCTGAAAAGTGATCAGGGAGCTCATTTTATCAGTAGTACCATAGAAAAGATTACAACATAGTTTGTGATCCAACATCATAAAAGAAACCCCTACCACCCACAAGCCAATGGAACAATAGAGGCATTTAACAAGATTCTTGAGAGAGGTTTAACGAAGGTTTGTTGTGCAAACAAGGAAGATTGGGATGTAAGAGTTCCAACAATACTATGGGATTACAAGATAACCATAAAGAAACTCCACAAGTACACTCCATTGCAGCTATTTTATGGGAAAGAGGTTTTAGTGCCTGCATAATTCATTACTCCACGTTTGTACATTGCACAGATCACACACATGTCCGAGGAAGAATAAGTTGCGCAGAGGCTCATGGAGTTGCAATAACTTGAAGAAACCAAGTTTTTAGTAGACTTCCATTTGTCAGTTGAGAAATAAAGGAAAAAATATTGGCATGAAAGACACATTAAGACTAAAGTATTTGTGCAAGGAGACAAGGTGCTACTCTATGACAGTCGGTACCAGAAGAATCCTGAAAATTTGCAAATGAATTGGTTGGGACCATTTATAGTCATGGAGATCTGACCTTCTGAAGCAGTCAAACTTGCAAAACTGGATGGTATGCTATGACCATGATGGGTGAATGGTGCTCACATGAAACCTTATCTATCTCTGAACTGAGCTAAAGGATCGTTTCTCTAGTCCGAAGGAGCATGTATAGTAGTTAGATTTGAATTTTCTTCCAATTCTTGTGAATTCAGTTAATAAAGGCTAGGCATGAGCCAACACCATACATTTGTGTGGCCGAGGTATGCCATCAGAGAGGACTTCCACTCACGGATTTTTCCATTCTATTTGGATGAAGAGGCCTTCGACAAGGAGGTGATGTTGCGGACTTGAGTAAAATGTAGCCTGCGCAAGTCGAGGATGCACTATGTTTTTCTTATCGAGTTGCTGAAGAAGAAATTCCAGGAAGCAGGGGTAGGGTCAAGTTTCATCCTAGTGGTACAAAATAAAAAATCTTTGAAACAGACAGACTCAGAAGAGGAGGAAGAGACGTAGCCATTAGAGCTCAATAAAAGGACACTATCAGTGTTCCCGCAACTGCTAGAGCAAGCTGTGTTGATAGGTAAGGATGTCAACAAAATCCTTAGTGCTGTGTTCATTACATATCCATTGGATAAGAAACTCAGGACATGGATCTCTCCAAGGAAGGTTATGAACCCTCAACCCATTTCATCCACCATCCCCCACACTTGCTCAACGGTTCGAGAAACCCCTATCATACATATCCAGGATGATGCTGAGCCTGAAACCAATCCATCCACCATCATCACTAATAACCCTCCATCACCACCACAACCCTAGTCGCCACCTCCAGAAGCTGAAAGTCCACCCCAAACCAATGATCTAGAACCCATGCAACTCGATCCTCCAGAAATACCAGACCAGAGGCCAGAAATCCCTGGTCCAAACCCAGAGTTACCTAAGCAAAGACTAGAACTTCCTGGTCCAAATTGAGAAGTACTTGAGAAGACGCTACAACTGACTGGCCCGAACCCTAAAGCCCAGGACCAAAATATCATACCTTTTGTGCAGCATAAGTACACTTTGTCTTCAACGAAGATGTAAACGATAGAAAAGCTGCAAGTCTGAAGTCCCCAACACACTTCCTCAATGACCAAGGTTGAGGGTTCCATGGGAAGCACAATTCTAGAAGCAGAGGCACATAAATAGGTGGATATACTAGAGGTTCAGAAGGAACTTAAGATGACTTCAGCACAAAGTGAAACATCGACGCAAGAGTAGATGGATCTAGTTCTCCAAAACCCTCAGCAGTGCACAGAGTTGTTGCAAATATTCCTAGCCAGAACAGAAGTTCTAACGCTCCTACCATCAGCGTTGAGGTTGAGGCTTGTGCCAGGACCATCTACAGGAGAGGAGGAGGTAGAGACTCCCTCAGAGCACTCAATGACCAATGGACTTCCATTGCAGGTCCGAGCACCCATCGATGACACCCCATCTTCCATTGACCTTGCACAGTGGCCAATAATGCAACTAGTTGGAATGATCAGAGCCTCAACTGATCAACTGGAGTAGAGGCTCTAGCGAGCTGAAAGGTCTATAGAGTTCACAAGGGAGGAAAATAAGAAGAACACGTGAAGATCCAAGTGGCACACAAACTAGAACGATTTCAAGAAAGGCTTGTTGAATCCTAGACGAAAATACATAAGGTCGCACCCAAACTGCCAAAGTCCAGTGATGCAAGAGAGATGGAGCATCAGATTGAATTTCTCGAAGGAGCATGGTCACAATTGGCCATTCGCGCAGAGCATCTGGAAGTGCATTTGAGACAGATTCAACAAGAAGTAGAGAAACAGCCTCAAAAGCTGCAAGAGTAGATGGAGAAAATAATGCTAGAAGGTAACAATGCTCGAGCAACACTACACAAGTGTACAATTGAGTGCACAAATATATTTCGAGAAGTCAGCGATTGGATGGGAATTATTGCTAGGAAAAACCAGAATTTAGAGGATGTGTGCGCTAGAATCTAGTTGTTGAATGAGTGTTGGCACATGGCAGACCCAGTATTCAAGTCTAAGAGCGCACCAACAAGCCCTAACTACTGGCTCTTTTGGAAACACCTGCGAGGCAGATGCATTCTCACCCGACGCAGCTGTGGGGGGGTTGCAGGACAGAGATGTCTACAACCAAAGGGAATACTAAGTGGATCCAATACAGGAACAATACAACATTTATATATCACTTACCAACTCAGATCTACTCCGCACAACTATCTATCAAATCTAACACAACAATGCAATAATAATATATCAAATGGCAAAGAACATAGAATCAATCACACACACACAAGATATACGTGGTTCACCCTCTCTCTAGGGCTACGTCCACATAAATGTGCTTTATAATATATTAATATGAAGCATACAGTTCTTGTATGCACTCTTAGCTAGCAAATCTTCTTTCTTCTCCTCTCTGTCTCTCCCCTTCCTATGCACCCAACTGTAGGAATGATATCCGCACCCAACTGAATATCTTAAAACTCCAAAAGGCTCTTACACCTAGCACTTCTCTCTCACACAAAAATAATCACTCATGCCAATAACAAAACTAGAACCAACCCTCTTCCCTCATCTGGGTTCTTATTTATATATTACAATAGCTCACTGATAGCCTTAGGCAGAGACCTAAGTATCAAAACCCTAGATACAAAACCCTAGGTGTCTAAAACCCTAGGTCAATTTGATCCACGTTTTCAGGGCTTTGCTAGCCTATCTTTCCTTCCTTGTTACGCGGTTGTCCAAAGCATCCAACGATATCTTTTTCCTCTTGTTGAGTTGTCCACAATCTGTCTTCCTTTTGGGTCTATCATACTCTATCTTCTAGTCCGACAACCTGCTCTGTCTTACTTCATACCATCTTTTCTACTATTTTGCTCACTTCGACCTAGTATAAGTCACTGTGTCTTTTGCGTAGTTCACTTTTTTCCTTTTCTTCCTTGATCTTCGCTTTATTCCATAACCAAGGGCCAACAACCCCCCAACACTCACCCGTGACTCTTTCCGAGGCACTTTGGATCTGATCCTTTTGTTTTACTATGACTTCAGACTGCGTAGGGAAGCCTTTGCTTTCTGCTCCATGCCTCCCTTCCTTATGCATATTGTCTTTTCTGATCTCTCCTTTCTTTTTCTCTTGTACCACCATAGGGATAATCCATTCTAAATCTTCAACATGTTCTATGATTCCTTCTTCCAACATTCTTTCGAGCTCAATTTTCACTTTCTCCTTATATTTAGTGTTCAATCTGTAAGGTCTCTGTTTGGTCGGCCTGACATCTGGTTTCAAAGGGATCCTCATCTCCTCCATAGGACCTTTAATACCCTTCATATCAGTGAACTTGGTTGGAAACAAGTCTTGATACTCATGTAGCAACTCTGTGATCTTCTTAATGGTGGAAGCATCCCAATAATATCCAACAATTGCAAGTTTTGGTGTGTGCTCTGTTCCAATGTTGACTTTCTTGATCTTGATTGGCTATCCAATGAAAGGTAGTTCAACTCCTAGTCCTTATATGTCTCTTTGGCCTTCTATTTCGGTGATTTTCACATTCCTTGGATCATCGTCTTCGACTGCATTGATATTGTAACAGCCTTGCAACTTCTAAAGGGGCGTAATACATTCATCCTCTTCTTGCTCCAAAGGGAGGCTAGATGCCTCCTCGAACACTTTTTTGTCTTACGACCTATAATGGTTGATATACTGTAGGATATTGGCTTTCAAATAAGAAGGTAGTTACAAATTTTTGGGTCATACCTTCCTAATTTGTAGTGATGAGGCACTGTTCTGCTTGAAGGTACCAATTGATAGGGGTTGTGTCCAATGTGTTGATGAATTTGTGCACCCACTGCTCTTGAGGAATGTTTCTCCAGGCTTCCTCGCATCTTCACACATGGTATTTTGGGCAGCTCCGACCTGTGTATATAACTTCATAGCCTTCTAATTGCTATGGGAACCGCGATGTCATCAAGGTGGGACATTGTACCCAGTCTATAATGTTGTGTTTGTGTGTCCCCCACCACCTTGCTGGCATTTCTTTCAAGGCCTCATCCAGTGCCAAAAATCTTTGTTGTGTTGGTACACTTTCTTTAAGGTCTGACAAGAATGCTTCTAGAGGATTCAAAACATCAAAGGTGGGTAAGTTACTCACTATTGTGTTGATCCAACAAACTTCTCTAGTTAATCTAGCACATCTACTTGTAGATACCTCGTCCATTTTTTTCTTCCATATCTCCAGTGCTTCTTCTGAATCTGATGAACATGCGCTATCACTTTGCCAGCTTAGGTTTCCATCCACCATAGGGTTAATGTAATCCTGATGTTTGGCTGTTAATTTGTATATGTTTTCCAGTTCATATGCGCAATCTTCTTCTCTAATAGGCTATGTGTATCGTTGACCTTCATCGAGATCTAAAGGTGCGATGACCCTAAGGCCATATCCTTAAAACATCATTTTTATTTTCTTTAAATCAACCACAACGGAATTATTGAAATCCCAGTCAATTCCTAACAGCGTAGGGTAAGGACAACTATCATCAACTATCTCAATCACCTCGAAGTTTGCAAATGTCCTTACTTCGTCGATGTCCACAGGGACATGTTCCAATCTGCCAAAGGGGCTTACTGTCTGCTGGTTAGCCATCCTAAGACTGATAGGGGAATATATCAACTTAGGTTTTCCCATCAATGCCCAGGTTTTCTTCTTCATGACATTGACCTTTGACCCTAAGTCGAGGACCACATAATCTATATCATACTCTACAATTTGAGCATTCAAGTGTAGTTGCTTATTTGTCCTTCTCCTTTTTGAGACTTGGTGTACTGCTCTATTCAGTAAGGGATCTATCTTTCCTAGCTCATACTATCTGATTAAATTTTGTAGCTCTTGGACATCACTTTCATATTGAATCAACTTAATACAAGTATATAAAAATTCCATGAGATTTCTTACCTCTTTTATTTCTCTTGGCAGAGAAGACTGATTGAATGCTAGAGGAATTCCATATTCTCTTACTTCTAGTCGTGTCTTTGATGAAGAACCTTGATCTCCCCTAAATTATTTTCTTGCCTCCTCAAATATTTGTTTGTCTTTCTTTGCAACAAAAGTTTGTGTCTTCTCCGCAACTTTCCTGACTCCTGATTCTTTTGTAGTCTTTCCTTGGATCACTCTATCCTCTCGTGTAAGAATGCCTCCTCTAGTGATAACATCGACTCTGGGATATTCTTCGTGAGGTTATTCTTTGATTAGTTGTATTTGCGGGTTCTGTTGAGGTACTCGTCTCTCTTGAAGTTTAGCCAACAATGTTGGACATTCCTCGATAACATGCTCGAAGAAACTACAATAGATGCAAGTGGTATAAGGGTTCTAACAGTCCCTTTCCAAGTGTCTTGGCTATGTGCAGTAATAATAGATTATCTTTCCTCTACCTAGACCCATACCTCCTCCTCTTTCTCTTCCTCAAAATCCACCGCGAGGGTTGAAGTTTACTCTCCCAAGGGAGTTAGACTGTGTAGCGTTTCCTTCTTGCTGTACTTCGCCTTGAATTTTTTATATATCCCTTGAGATTTCGTGCATGAGGTCGTAAGCCCTACAATCCCTATCATCATGCCCCACAGACTTACAGAATGTGAAATACATATTTTTTCATGTCTGGACATATTTTTTCATGTAATAACACTCACTAGGGCAATGTCTATTTCTACATACCTCGCACCAGGGTAGGGTGACTTGCTTCAAAGGACTCGGAGCTCCAGAGGCAAAGTATTCATGAAACATGTGACAATTCTCCTTGTCATGGCCTTTGATTTTCATCTGACACACCATATGTGTTCTCTTTTATCTTTACCCTTGTCTTTCTTCATATCTTCGACCTGCAGAGATAAACTATTTAGCTGACTCAACATTTGACTCGTACCTGAGCTGGATTCTCTAGAAATCTTTAGAAAAGGATGCATTGAGAGTTATATATTTGAACCACCTTTCACTAGTGTTGGGTATCTTAGTGGCTATTGCAATGGTGGCTTCAGATACCTCCAACTCAAGGGTTCCTACCTTGGTCTTAGTGCCATCAAAGTTTAAAGCAAATTCTATGGCTACCTCAGGGTGTCCCCTTTGCATATTTTAAAAGAAAGATAGGCAACCAACCCTTTGAAAGAGATCCCTGATCATGGTTTTTTGGTTTCAAAGTTGTGTGAGGGTATGCGGATATCAGACGCCCACCACACATGATTCAGAAAATGGACGAAAGAATGGAGGACAAACCCCCATCACGACTCAATTCTTGGGTTAAATTGCATGTTATTGGGCCGACACATGTCACCCATGAAGCTACATGCACTCCATCAAGTATTCATTCCCTTTTCCAGGAACTTAGGATACAATTATACCTTTCAAGCCACTTTGGAATAATAATAAATTATTATTCAAGGACTTAAGTACTCAAGCTTAGCCCCTCTTTCAAACTTTCATCCCCCTCTCACTTACCCCATCTGTGGAAGCTTAGTCCCCCATCAGTCTCTTCGTGGTCAGTCAGCACACAACGATGTTTATATATTATATTAATGATCTGCATAATTAATATACAAAATCAGGCTCCTGGCCTTTAACACCTAGGCTCTCCGACCTAATCACCAAATTAGCCTCCTAGCTTATTATTGTTGGATCATGTTGTCATTGATGCCAATGGTTTGATTGATTGATGTCAAGTGATTGATTGTTGTCAAAGGATTGATTGATTGATAATTTATGTAATACAATATGTATTGTCCTTGATGAGAATTCATAGATGAAGATGGTTCAATGAGTTGTCATTGATACATGATGAAGATGGATCAATGTGGTTCCATTGGTATATGATGCATTGTTGGACAAATGTATAGATGACACATTATTGTCTTATCATGATTGATAAGGTGCACAAATTGATGAACTCCAAAATGGTCCCCTTATGGTGAAAGCCCTCACGGGAAGACGCTTTGGAGATTGAGTTATCCTAGAAGAAAGGTTGGAGGACCCATGCTTGTATGAGGAATAACGAGATGAAGATCAAGGAAATTGTTGGTGAAACTATCCTAGATGGATAGTGCTTGTCATGTCATTTCTGATGGTATGTGGAATGCCACATAACTCCTCATGGTTTGAGAGTTATGGCCTTACGAAGATGAAGGACCCCCACATGAAGGCTTGAAGCCCCCAAGGTCAAATAAGTCAAAGTGACCTAAAAGAAGAAATGATAAAATAAGGTGACAAAATC
>SNQJ01S0168058.1:20837-33076 GCA_010110895.2 Picea sitchensis
ATCAGTTGGTGCTGAGAATGAAAGCTGAGTCTTGCATATAGAGTTGGTGCTCTTGTAGAGTTGTACTCTATTCAGTTGTTGCTGATAAACCCCAAGGATTGTAGTCCGTAATAAAAAGAAAATTGTACATAGATCTTGTGTTCTTTATGTTCATTGTGGTGATGAATTGTTGATGATATATTTCTGATATATGTTTCTGATATGTGCTCACATCTAACTGGTTATAAATGACAACAATGGGTAATGAATAAATGTTGAATGGGAATTGATGAGTTTTTGTGCAAGAGGGAAGTTTTGGGAAAAAGAGCCCCACACTCATTCACCCCCCCTCTAAGTGTGGTAGGTGTGTCCAACAATTATAAATCGACTCATTAGCCTACAAAAAATTCTTACAATTTATAAATACAAATGGGGCTTGTCCTTGGAGATATTACAATCCCCTCCCCTTATTTTTGCATTGTTCTCAGTGCAACTTTCACACAACATCAACAAGATTTCCAAAATCCTAAAAAATGATGCGGTTATTCTCCCTGCATAGCATCCTCATGCTCCCATGTCACGTCCTCAGGACCGTAGTAGTTCCAGTGGACCTTTACAATCCCTATGGATCGATTCCAGAGATGCTTTCTTTTCCGGCCCAATATGCGCACTAGATGCACCTGCAATATACCTTCTTGCTCCACCTGAATCACATTCCAATCGATTACATGATTAACATCAGGTATATATATTTATTAAGCAATGAAATATGAAACACATTATGTACAGTCATGGATGTAGGCAATGCAAGCATATATTTATTGAGAATTATAACCTACACAACATACAATAAATAATAATAATAATTATAACCTGTATATAACATACACAACATATAATAAATAGAGAATTGGTACTTATAATTTGATTGAGAAGACCTCCATATCACATGGTCTAGACCAAGGTACCAAACCTCAAGAGAACTCCAACCAACAATCTCTCCTTCCCCACATGCATGTCCCACCCTAGGAGTATGCACCTTCACTATCACACAGTCCATCGGTTGTTACACCTCCCTTTCCTCGGGCTTCAACAACAGGTAGGACCGGAAGTCTTAGAGCATTGTGGCTCTAGGAGTTCCAACTGCCCTCAGAGATTTCCAATCAACATATTCTCTAAGATACTCTTTGTATTCAACATTCTAACTTTAATGAACATCATCTCATTTGCATCACCCACATGCAGTTATCATGAGAAAACATAAAAGAATTCATTTAGGAAATCCAATTAGTTCAAAAGGGAATTCAACTTTTATCCCCAAAACATGAAATTTTATTACGTAAATCATCTTGGTTGTTTCCAAAATTAGGATTGCAACCTTCCTTGTGGTTTTCCACAAGCACCAAACTGCATACTATTTTCCTGCAAGGCTTCATCTTGCATACTGCCAATAATTGTCAGTATTTACTTTACATCATAATTCAATTCCAATATGTACAGAACCATATGCACGGAACTTAGAATTTCCTGCACCTAGCAATTCAATCACCACTACCAAAAAACTTAACCAAATAGAATGACTCATCATTCTATGCATATGCATGTTCATAATTAATAACAACGAGATTATTATTTCAATTTTCTGAACATAAAATTTTCTGTAGTCTCTATTCCTCTGACTACCTGGCTTGCAACTTTCCTATTGCAATGTTTAACAGTTCCTGAAATGTTCTCAACTTCATGAGTTAGCAACATTTCATCCATTAGTATAATTATTTCCATGCCAAAAACATATATACATGCACTCACAAAATGCATTCAACAAAGTGCATTGAAGTATACAATTCCATCCTGTATAAGTGCAACTCTGCCCCTTACTAGACACGAGTATAACTCTCAATGCCTATTTATTCAGTGCACCCTTGTATTTATTTACATAATTCTCTTTATCTCAGTCATGTATCTCACCATCCATAAGTTGGAATTCTAGCCAATGTGTTGACACATTCTCCACACACTATCTATTGTCTTCCCAATTAATTGGATGCCTTCCTTTTCGACCTGAACACTACACCAAGAATACAATTTTGTGGTGTTCATTAGTGTCAGCAAAAATGTTGCAGCCCAAGTTTTATTTAAAAGTAGGAAGCTTTTAGTACCTATGTGGATCATAACCTTTCCATACCCATACCTTGCCATATCCAACCAGGTCCTGGTCTCATACATGACTAGCTTACTAGCATTCATTCCTATAACCAGTTCTTATCTTTAATTCTTTGGTTATTACCCCATTACCAAATTAACATGACATTCTACTATGTCAGTGTGTGCATTCAGAAGCTAAAAAAAATTGAATTAATACAGGCCTCCAGCCTTTACCACATCCAATGGTATGCATTCAATAATATAACCCTGTGATTTTATAAAATAACTCTGGCTGAGGAAATTCTTACCAAAATTTCCTTTCAACAATTATGCAAAAAAAGTGAAAAAAACTCATACCTGCATGACTGCCATTAATAAATTTTACACTACCTGAAAGTATGATGGCAGTAGAATCTTTCATGCTTCTTTTATCAAACTTATAACCAACACTTTAGCTCTTTGTTGCTTCCATCCTTATGCAACAACATCACCAACACCACTTGCAAACACATAAACATTCTTTCCTCTGGTTGACCCAACTAGCCATAATCATACTAGCTGCCACAGAATTTGCAGCAATTTCTTTCTCCCTATAAAATGTTTTCTTGCTAATCCTAGAAGTATTCAATTCTTCCCATATTCCAAAATATTCTTGTTCTCTCATTATAGTCATTGTACATGACAATTTCTTCCTTGAGCACTTTCGACATAGTTCCCCTACCTCAACGGGGTCTTCTGACCTCTCGGTCAAAGGATGTTTCAAACTTTTGAGACGTATTGACTCTTTGGGATCTTGATTGAACCAAAAACAATTATACACAGGCCCCCATTTTTCTTTAGGCACAGGTCATGAAAAAACCGTGGGCTATTCCTGTGCGCTTCCAAAAATCCAAGTTTCAGGTGCTAGCCCCTTTTTCATTAGCCCTTTCCTTCATAAGACCGTGGGCTATGAACTCATGTAAGTGTGTGATTGTGGGAGTAGGAAAGAGTGGTTTTAGACCAACCCAAATTTTCCCCCACAATTCATCTCCAGCTACCATGTATCCTTTTTCTAAAATCGTCGTATAAATTGCGGCCCACTCTCATATTTTTAACATTCGAGCAAGTTCTATCCCCGCAATCCATCTCTTCCGTCGATCTCCAATCCCTTGGCGATGATCCGCGATCAAAGAATTATATCTATCCTCCTTCCACACATGATCCTAGATATACACGATCTGTCGACACATAGCTCCCTTCCAAATCAACGACTACGGTTGATTCCAACTCTCTGGCCCTTGGGAGTTTCAACTCTCAACTATCTTCTTTTCTCTTATGGAAATCTTCCGGAGTGGAATATCTAATGATACCTGTCCTCAACAATCAGACGGTTCTGATGAACTCTGGCTCTTCTTCCTTCGGGAGTTCTCATGTCTCCACACACACAAATATCTTGAGTGAATTTCCCCAGAGTGATAGATCTTCTGCCACGCGTCCTCTCCAAATCAACGGTCCTGATTCTCTTCAGGACTTTGGGAATTTGACAAGTCCACTCTTTGCTACGAAGACCAGATCAATGGTCCTTCAACCTCCTCTTATATCAATGATCGAGATCTCCTTTGGGACTTCGATGCTTTCACCCTCTGCTTTCCTCCGCAGTGCTTTGTTCCCAGAGTTCCAGATTTGGCACTGCGTGTCCTCCTTCACATCGACGACTCTCGTGATTTCAGGACTTTGACGCTTCGGGATATTTTGAAACACAACTTCTCATAAACCCTGGAGTACTATCCTCCGAAGTTCACGATATGGTTACACCTGTCCAACCCAGATCAACGAATCCCAGCGACTTCGGCTATTCGAGCTTTGGAGATTTCAAAATTTTGTCCTTCATGTTCTCCCAAAGTGTTTTCACCTGAAACTGATGGATTTCTGCCATGCATCCTTTCAGATGATGGACAGTCCCAAATCACTTCAGGACTTCAGAACTTTAGCAAGTCCACTCTCCCTTTTTCCTTAGATCCTCCTTAGAGGTGAACTTGGGTGGTGACGTCACACAAAAGTGCAATTGCAGGCAATCTCCAAGGTGGTTTGAGACCAAACTACTTTTTGTCCATCAATTCACCTTGAGCCTACACCCATTCTTCCTCCAAAACTGTGGTTTGGATTGCGTCCCGCACTCGACTTAGTAAATCTCGAACACCTTCTATCCGCGCAATGCGAGGTGACCGTCAATTCCATTATCTTGACGATGCTTCTAAATGGACGACCGATATCTACCTCAAACAGTTCATATCTCCCTCTCCCATATCGAGGCTAGGGTCGTTCCTCCTCCTGAGATTTTGAATCCTTCCGACTTGGAAGAGTTTGTGGATATTCAAATGTTTCGACCTTTGAACTTTCTCCCGCGAGTTCATCTCTTTAATATTATCTTCTCTCTCGTAAGAATGATCTCTTATGATCTTTTCAATTTACTCAATCTCCTAGGGGTCTTGACCCTTCTGTTTCCTTTCAAAGTAAAACTTTGTGCCCTCTTGGCAACCTTCTGCTCAAAGAACACCTTGCTGAGTGTTTTCTACGGAGTGTTCAACAACTCTATGAGTATCCTCCTCTGATACTCTTCTCCAGAGTTCTCTCTGTACACACTTTGTTGTGAGTGGGAAATCCCTCTACGAACTAGCACTTAGGGTTTTATCATGCATGTAGAAAAGACCTAAAGATTCCTACTTTTTACCGTCATCCCGGACCTAATCCCCATTATTCTTAAGCAAACACGTAGTTAAGAAGATCAAGTGAACATACCTTATTTTCGACGTTTGATATCAATCCCTATTCATGCTTGGTTTCTCTTTGACTGCAACTCTCCTCCCAAGGATGACCTACATTCACAAAAGACAAACAAAGAACTCCACATGCATTTGATCTACATATTAATGGGTTAGATATTTAATCCACATGTATGCAATAAACAATGAAAACCTCATATGGTGGGACGGGAAAATTACTTCTTTATTATTAACTTCACTAAAGCAACTTACAATGATGAAGCCGACCACTACTCCATGAACCTGGTCTTGGGGTCCTCTTCGACTGTCCTCCAACTACTTTTCTCTATACTTCTCTTTGCACAAGGATGACTAAAGGTTGGGACAAGGGGAATGCTCAATTGGGTATAGTCTCTTTACTATGATTTTCCTCCTTTCAAATGGGACCCTTGCCCCTTCTTTTATAGGCTAGAAGGAGCTAGGTATTTGGTTGAATGACTAGCCATGCATGGCTGAAAGGTTTAGTTAACTTGCCCAAAGCTGTGTGTTCTGTCAACAACTTTCATTTTTTCATGCTTTTGTGGGTACACACGAGTTGTATTGGAGAAAATAGTATGTACATGCATGCAGTAATGGAGCAGGGTGTGTGGGACTTTATAAAGAGGGTTTTTTAAGAAGAGTTGCTCAGTAGTGTTTGGGCAAAGAAGGAGTCTGATATGGCCTGATGCCAGGTAAGTATGTCTGGTGCAATTTAGGGTTATAACAAATGCCCCCTAATGTGTGAGGTCATAAGAGCATCTGATGGCCGAAATACATTATCAATCTTCACCAATGTTCCAAACAAGTGAGCCCAATGACCAAAAATCGGGAGGTTCCATCTACAAAATAAAAATTTTCTCCCCGAGGCGGGCATACCCATGCTTGGGATGAAATAAAATCATGGCTACCAATCAAATACATTTTAAATCCATGTCATATAACTATATAAAGTGTAGCCGTGAGAAATACACAACGGATCTACATCTCAAAATAAAAAAGATATACATGTATAGTATCTATCTTCCAGAAGCTGATAAGGTCCGATGGCTCGAGATGAGGTCTTCAGAGCTCGAGAAACAACTTCAAAATCTTCAAAAATAGGGTAGGAGTGTAATATGAGTGTATGAATTCACTACTTGGAGGACTTCAATGGCTCGTCGATGATGGAATAGAGAATCTTGATGATCAGACTAAAAGCTTCATTGATTTCGAACAACGACTTGATTGGAATTTTGGGATGGCCGAGAATGAGGGCAAGAGACAAACAATAGAGGGGCTGACTCAGGCTTGGAAAAACTTCCCTTGGACAATAGCATGACAAATGATGAGACTCAGGAATCATGGCATTAACATAAGTTCACGAGGCAGGAGGCAACGAAAACTCTCCATATGTTTGGAAGAATAACCAAATAGAGGACACAACTCAATGTAGCAGGAACAACTTCCTAAGGTCATATTAAATCCCAGGGCTTGAAAAACAAACGAAAGGATGTGCTTTATCCAAGGGAGGCTCATTGTGTTTCCAATACAAAGACAATACTTTCCCCTTCCTCTTTTTGGGGTATATTTGATTTTTTTTTTGTTGTTGTTGTCTTTTTTCAATAATTTTGGAAAAAGAATAAAATAATGTTACGTTACAAAGGAGGAATGAGTGTCACAAACATACGAGTTTGAGGTGCAAGGAAAAGAATGATTTTCAAAGCAAGAACACTCGGGAAAAATTCCTCCTGGGGCCAAAGGTGTCAAGACGCAGAGGCAAAGTGCTACAGGGCTTGCATATAAGGCATGCTTCAGATGGTTCAGTTGAGATCAACATGGAGCCGACATTAGACCAAAGATGCAGGTATGCAAACACAGTTAACAAAAAAAACAATGTTAACGTCCTTCGATGTAAGTTTAATGAGCCTAGAGAAGGTAAGCTCGATGGTTTTTCATATTTAGAGAGTCTGAAAAACGTAAAAGGAGACTCCACTGGGGTACCTTTTTTGAAGGTAGTCTACTCAGTTCGAAAAAGGGGTAAACTAGCACCGACAAGACGTATATTCAAAACCATTTTAATGAGTGTGATAAAGACAAGATCACTTGACCATTTTTTCATTTTTAAGGAGTCTGAAAAAAGATTAACTATGGACTCCATCAGGAATGTTCTTCTGGACCATTTTAACGAGTGTGAAAGAATAAGGTCACTTGACGATCTTTTCAATTTTAGGGAGTCTAAAAAGATCTTAACTATGGACTCCGTTGGGGTTCCTTTTTCGTAAATTTAGTCCCTCAGGCCCGAAAAAGGGTTAAAAGTATACCTAAGAATACTCTTCTAGAGATCCGAGGCCTCTAGAGTATACCTTTGTTCGTACAGTTGACCGTCTGGACTGATAAACGGGTAAAATACCACCAGATAGACGTGACTTCAAATTCCAGTTTAGCGAGTGTGAAAGGACACAAGATCGCTCAACAATCATTTCATGTTTAGAGGGTCTGAAAAGGAATTCAAAGAAGACCCTAAATGTTTTGGGGAGTCCCAAGGGAGAGGTCAAGAGTGATAAGGAATCATGCAAATGAGGCTCAAAATCGTAAACAGGGAAAAGCTAAAAGGGACTCCCGAGCCTATAGTCATTAGTGACAGCATGGACACCATCATGCAACTAGGATCTACCTAGGGAATCCATGTTATGGTAGGCTCTACCACCAAATTACAACACTTCTAAAGTAGTAAAGAGGGTTATGTGTCGCAACTCGGTGGGATCGATCCTATGGTAGAGCAGAAAAGACAACGATATGCCGAAAGTGGAGGTGGAATCCTGACTTAAATGCAATGAGTCGGAGAAAATAAATTTTTACCAAAGGACCATGAAAACACCCCAACTCTCAAAACATTTTCCAAGTACCCAAAGTAATACTTCCCGTGATCATCCAAAGAAAAATCCTAAACCACCTTAAATGATTTTTAGTTTAGAAAAAATGACAAAAGGGTCAGAAAATTGACAAAAAAAAGGGCCAAAAATATCTATAAATAGAAGCTGGCAGCTCATTATCACCATTGTTAATTCATAAATAGACTAAAATCCAAAACTGCCCCTTTGTGAAAAGAATTGATTCCGGGAGCTTCGGTGGATGAAACAACCATTTTCTTGGACCAAGTAAGTATAAACTCTCTCCTATTGCAATTTAAATCTTTCTTTATGCATTTAGTTTCATTTTTATGGGGTGTCGTCGACCCTCAAAAGGTCCGCCCTAGGTCCATGTGGGTTTTCCTATGATAGCCTGCATGTACACTCGGGTAGAGGAAAAACTACATGCGACTTTCATCATTACAGCTCGCGTGGACCCTTTATTTAATGGAAAAAACTTTAAAAAGCAAGGGTTAACTATCCTGAACTTGTTTTTTTGCAGGATGTATGTTCATTGGAGGGAAAGAGATCATGAGGATATTAGTGTGTTGGTTGGGGAGGACCCCAATGCTATTGTTGTCTTAATGCAATCCAGGTTGCTAAAATTCTTCCTATGTCTTTTCATGTGAGCACAACCTAGGCTACTGAATGCCTTGGTTGATTATTGGCATCCCGACGTAGAGGCCTTTATGGTGGAGGGGCATTCGTTGGTACCAACGACCGAGGACATATACTTTTTGACTGGCCTCTCTCGACGAGGGGAACCAGTCAACTTCCGTACGTTTCCCTCGGGGACTCACAACATATCAGAGTTGATTGGAATCTACTGTGAGGTGGGTATAGACAGGACGAGCTCGCAAAAGTCGATAAGTAAGATCACAGACTTAGCACTGCAGGTGATAGTGTTTCTTATCGGGAAGATTACAGGGTCTTCCGCTTTGCATCAGGCTTCCCGTGCACAGATGAACTATGCAGTTCAGTGATTAAATGCACACATTTTTTATTGGAGCACCACATTATTGGACTGTATGAAGAGACAACTCACAGACTGTCAGTCGCAGACTCAGAGGAACTTTGGGTTTGGGACCATTCTTTGCTCTTTCTTCTTTGAAAGAGTGCCCAATTTCAGCCCTTGAGAGGTGGTACGAGGGCATCAAGCCTCCCTTACTGTGATATGCAGATGGGTAGTGTTGCTGCCATGACAGGGGGGAGGAAGGACCAATGAGTCTTTTGTTGACAACTTTTTTGCTTCATTGTCGCGACAGATCCTAGTCATAGAGGATTACCTATATGCTGGGATTGACTTCTCGAGAGACCCTAAGATACCAGTACCTCCCGGTAAGGAGTGAGGAGAGATGGGTAAGTTTGCATCGTTTGTTTATTTATTTATTTATTTGTTTTTGTTTTTTTTGTTAAACATATGTAATTTTTATGTTGTTTTTTATATATATCATTTTTTTAATACCATAGCATTTGACAGATATGTGTCTATTATGTGTAGATGTGGGACTAGTGTGACTGACAGATTATGCAAGGAACAGGTGACGTCCTCGGCCAGGGGCCGCACCCGCCGCCGCAGGGGGACTAACAACAACAGGAGAGCTTCTAGCCAGTGAGGCTGAGAGGGTTTTGAGATGAGTAGAACGGAATTTGACCTCGCTCACTTGCACAGTCCCCATGGAAAATATTGAGGATATGCCACCATCTATGCAGCCTCATGTAGTGGGGGCACCACAGACGTGGGTCCGACTTTTTCAGTGTTTGGCAAATGTTGTTGATCATTACAACAGGGCCCATAGGCCCTGACCTTAGTTAGTCTGGACTTTTCACGTGCTGAGGGCACTACTTGTATATATTTTTTGAGGGCATAAGTCGCATGACTTGTTATTGGTCATATTTTTGAGGCACATGCGCCCACCTATGTACTCTGATGATTTTGATATTATATATGGATTTTAATGTCTTATGGATTATTTTTTCTTTTAAAAATGTATTTACATGTGCATGTGCATGTCTTTCTTATATGTGTGCGAGATGTCAATCTAATATTTTATTAGCTAGAGTATATGTGACTTGGTTTAATCTCCTAGGAGCATGAAAATATGTAATATAATCAAAGATTCATTCTAAGAGACGTACCCTAAGGAATCGTCGGTGTAAATTAGGATCATGAACACGATAGACTCTATTTAACTGAGACACAACCAACTGAGCATATAAATAGACCCGGAGATGAGAGATACCAAATGACAGGGCGTCACAAAGCAACTCAATAAATGCACTGTATTCAGTGACATTGTCTGTGGTGTCGCCTAAACATATACCTCCTAAAGAGAATAGCTGGCCCTGAGGTGTAAAAATTACCCATGCTGCAGAGGCAAGCCTCCAAGTGTGTTGGCTAGCACCGTTTGCGTACCCAATGAACACCTCTAATTCACTTGACATCTACCACAATGACAAAATATAACATCAAAAATGACACGTCCACACAACCAAAATAAACCAGAAAGTAATAGTACAAAGACTATACATATGTTAGAAAAAGTTACCCAAGGTGACCTACCTATGAGTAGAGGCCATTTCTAGGCTGTGCCAAATCATTTCGCTCAAAGTATACCGAACGATAAGCGCCCTTTTTTAGAATCTCTTTTACGATGAAAGGTCTGAACCACATGATCTTGAATTTTCCTGCCCCCAGGGAGTCCTTATCCTGGTCATAGATCAGGACAAGGTCACCTTCAGAGAAAATATGAGGATGAACGAATCGATCATACTGACACTTGACTTTTTGTTTGTGAGCCTCGTTGGCCAGGGCTGCATCACGATGCTACTCATTGAGCCGCTCAAGGTATAATAACTGCTCTTCAAGTGGAGAAGTGTCTGACAGTAACTGTACTACCAACTTTAGGGACGGTATTTGACATTCTATAGGAAAGACTACTTCCATCTCGTAAACAAGTTGAAAAGGTGAGAAACTGGTTGCAGTCTTAACAGACGCTCGGTAAGCCCATAATGTCAAGTATAACATCAAATGGCTATTTTACTTGGCCGAATTGATCATTCAATGTAGGGTGGTCTTAAGAGATTTATTTACAGCTTCCACCTGACCATTTGAAGCAGGAGCATCATAAGCAACCAGCCAAGCGAGCAACATAAGAGCAGGAGACAACTGGACGGGCAGATGGAAAAAAAGGGCACGTTTTTATGAAAACATTTTGAATTTTGAAATCTGAAGCATTAATCTAATAAGCTAGGAGAAGTGTACTTGCATTTATATCTTGGAGATTGTAAACAGATATTGAGCAATTGCTCTCAACTGTCAAATGTAATAGGAATTTAAGTCTATTAATGTAAAGTAGGTAGATTTGAATGTTAGATTAGACAATTTAGAAGAGTAGGAGGGAAAATGGATATAGACACCCTCACCCTTGTATTATTATTATCATTCAGAATTCAGAGAGCTAGAAGGATGTAACAAAGAGCTGTAGAGAAGAACCCATGTACAGGAGCACTTGAGTTAATATATGAATCTTTGACTCATTTTCATGATGTCATGATGCTTACTATTTACATTTGTTGAATGGTATGTTTACAGTAGATTTGTTTCTCTGTTATTCATTTGTTCAATGCTACATTGTATGTGTGATTTCATGTTGAGTGTATGAAGTCTGAGAGAGGAGAAGAATGAGTTTCAATTGTTTCTCATCCTGAGAATTCCTACAAGGAGTGCAGTGAATGTTTGCAGGGTCTGCGTTGATGAGGGTCCGAGTTTTATCTCAGAAAGCTAAGGAGAGATAGCCTTGGTCTCATACCAGCAGAAGTGCAGGTGAAGCACAGAGTCGTGCAAGGTGTGCGCAGGAAAGATTGAAGTCTTGGATTTTATAAATCCATAAGGGAGGTTGATGGACCTGTTACACGTCAAAATTGCTCAGATGGATAAGTGTCGCATTGTCCCTATCAGTCATCATAAGTGTCGCATCTTCCCTACAACTTTCGTAAGTGTCACAAGTTGATTATTAGTGTTGCTAACAATGTTCAGACATGATGCCATGATAACGACGCTAAGAAGGCACTTATGACACCTCATATGACTGACTTGAAGGTCAAGAACTGATCTACTGGAATCAAACAACTCTTGACACCTGAAAGAGACCCTGAAACAGTGGTTTGGAAGGGGAACGCTCCTCTAATACAGCTGGAGAAGAGTTGGTGCTCCTCTACCATGATTCAGAAGCGTTATAACGCTCTTCAGCCCTTCTGGAGGAGCGCTTCTCACCTTAAGAGCGCTGGCGCTTTCCCAAGGCACATTAGGAGTGCTATAACGCTCTGATACCCCTTTTGGGGGAGCGCTCCCTATTCTGGTTAAATTGTTAGCCCGTTGAGTCGAATGAGGAGGAGATCATTCGAGATTAGAAGGCAGTTGTGCTCAAATTCTTGGTTTTATCAA
>SNQJ01S0168062.1:0-20964 GCA_010110895.2 Picea sitchensis
TGTCTTCAAACATATCACAAAACATTGTCCCAAAATTTGACTGTCAAAGATTACAAATTTTCCAAGCGCAATCAATAGGAAAAAGGGTAATTGTTGATTTTACAGAGGGTAATTCATAGACAAGTAAAATGGTAAAATGTAGAGTTGATATATAAATGAAAGAGTATTAAGAAATTCACAGAGAAGAAAGACAAACAATACATAGAGGTATTCAATCGCAAGAAGGCACAAGACAATCATTCAACCAGGAACAATCAATAAGGGTAGATAGTTGGGTAAATTATCCTTTTCTCATCATCCATGCACTGGAACTCAGGGCATTATAATATATAGGTCTATAAACACCGAAGTGACGACCGTCAATTCATCTCCTAGAAGATTTCTTAGGCATGGCTTGATGATCTAGTGATAAGGATGGAAGATAAATCACAGTCTCCTCATAATAATCAATAAAAGAAAATAGAACAACATGAGCAATCAGGGATCAAGTTTCCAAGGGAATCGATTCAATGAATCGAGCATAAAGCTATGATGAAATTAAGTTCTCGACTAAAAACATTGAGTAAAACACATTTCGTTAGACAATAGAAGTACAAATGTTGAGTAAAACACATTTCTTTACATCGTAGGAGTATAGTAATGAAAGCGCAAGACCAATGTTAATCTACCATTAAAAATAAATGCATGCGTACCATAGCCCAAGGCGATAGCTCCGAATCGTTGTCTCATGCACGCTCCGTCCAGCTCCCTCTTTTCGATCAATGTGACTTCATCAGTACCTTTCAGCCAATGCTAGCGGTACTCTTCCTCCCCCTGAGCACCCCAAGCTGCAAAGGGGATATGCACACTATACCAAAGAACAACTAGCTCCCAGCTTGCCTCGCAAGGTCAAGCTACCACTCATTACTCGAGATGGGTATCCCAACTCCCACAAGATAAGTGATTCGAGACACAAATTTTGCAGTGTAACTTTACGCATAAAAGGTCAGATCCATACTCCTCCTCCTCCATCTTTTTCGTAGAGGTTTTAAGTGATTTCTTTCCCAAATTACCATTTAATTTATTTTTCGTTATTTAATTCAGAAAAACCTCCCTCGTATACATGCCACCCATCCCCCTATTTGCACCATAAATTAGTTTCATTAATTATTTAATTACTCCTATTTACCTCACCCACCTAAAATCATTCATAAAATCACCCCTTGGTGTCCCCATATTCCCTTACACATTTAAAATGACTTACACCTTTACTAAATTCCTAGTTGAGTTCATAATTAGAAAGTTCTTAAAGGAAAGATTCCTTACTAAGTTAGTCATTCAACTTTTTCCTTACATTTCCCTTTTTGTTTATGTTTCCCCTTTTCCCCTTAGTTTCCTATTTCTTTTAGGTTTCCCTCTTTCCCCTTTTTATCTAAAACTCAAATTGGCAAGTGTAGAAAAATCACCTTTTACCCCTTTTTCTTTTTAATTAATAAAATTTAACCAACATATGTAGAAAAACAATCATTCCCTTTTTAAAAAAAATTAAATCCCCCAAGGTAATTTGATTTTAATAAATTAATTCAATTTCTTACCCCCTTCTCATCACATGTTTAATTATGATTATGATTATTTTTCTTTTTCCATAAGTATCACTTAGACCTAGATTTTAATTTCCTAGGTTGGGCAACATTTTTATTAGGGAAATTGCTTGTAAATCTTACTTATGATGAAATTTATTTTAAGGCCGACTAGGATTATTCACTTACCCATTGAAATCGTGACATGCCCTTCACGACACACTAGGTGCTCCAAGGGTGCCAGACACCTTTTTTTGTTTTTCTTGTGTGACGTGTCCTTCATGACACACTACATGCTCCAAGGGTGCTTCTTGTCTCTTTCCATTTTCCTTGTGTGATGTGCCCTTCAGGATGTAGTACATGCTCCAAGGGTGCTACTCGCCTCTTTCCATTTTCCTTCTGCGATGTGGCCTTTAGGATGCACTACGTGCTCCAAGGGTGCCACTCGCTTCTTGACTGATTTGGTAGACATCAAAAATCCCTCGAGTCAATACTATGCCAGGTGATCTTCTGGAATACTAAAGGCCTTTAAGAAATAAGGCCCCTGACTTATTGTACACCCCTTAGAATCATCGTGAGTGAATGTTGCAGTCTACCCTCATGACATTGTGGGTCTTCTCGAACTAGGTAATCATTAACCTTCAGTTCGAGCCATGGTGGGAGTGCTAGTAGGTTATGGCAGGGTTGTTGTCCACACCTCTCCCTCAAAGTCTCTGGTTGTCCTGTGTGACCCTTGTACTTCACATGTGAGTTTGGTGGGCAAGCTATCATCAGCATGCATCATCAACAAATCATATCAGCAATAATAATCAATCATCATAACATCTAATCAGATGTACATGTGTCATATCAACAACAATCAAACCCCAATAGTACACTCCCTAACTCAGTCCAGATTCCAAGGGGTTTCATCAATGCCTCAGCATCCTTGAGGTCCAAATTCCTGCACACTCAGGAGAACTGAGTCAATAGCACCTCTCTATGTCAATACAACAAAATAACATGTCATCATATCCATAATGCCTCATAATCATAATCAAACACACAATAGTATAATAATCCGGATTACTTGCAAGCAAGTGTCCTAAAAGAATAAGTTTTCTCAGTGCGTGCAAGAGAAGGATGTTACAGTTCTTCCCTGAAATTGTAAATAAGGTTTGGTAATCTTTATTCATCAAAAATACATTTTTTCTTAATTGAATGGACAATGAAAGTAAACTAAACTGGAAATGATTCTAGAATCTTAGATATTCATAAATACATGTACTTTCAATGCAAAATATAAAATTTTGGAATTACATGTAACTTGTTTAAAGAAATCGTAATGGTATTCCATCTTCAATTATTCGTTCATGACCGACTTTGGACATTTTCCATTTCCTAACTTTTTTTTTTATTGAACTTCTATTAACTTTATGCATGTTGCACATATCAAATGACTATATTGACAACATCTGGCATCTAACTGGTAGTCTTGAAAGTGACCATGAGTATCGGTTTGATGGGTTTCTTGAAAAAAACATTCTTTCAATACAATGGATCCTCTTTCATATATAAAACTATTATCATCAAAATCTTCTAATAACCTCATATTTTGTTCTATGCATCACATCAAATAATATTTCATGTTTTCAGTGTTTTCTACAAGTGCAACCATGGAAAAGACATCTCGTTGAAATAATTGGATATATTCGACAAAAAATAGTTTGTGTTAGATTATCACACAAGTACATCTACAAGTTATTTGAAAAAATTTAAACATAGAAATTACCTTCTCTAAGAAGATCAAAAACTCTATTGACATCATCTGACACTATAATTTCATTTGATTCCATCTCCTCTGACCTTGCATGTGCAATTTTTCCTTTTATATTAAGTTCGGTATGTCTCCAAGCTTTGACATATTCTGCATTTTTGTTTTCACAAATCTCTATGGATTATCTGTCCTCTATGCAAATTGAACAAAAACAAGACTCATTTCTTCTATCAAATGAAAAAATATTTTGATAACATTTTGTTTTAACTGAATTTATTTTTTGTGTCCCATGTATTGTACTGGCTTCATATGGGATTGATCTATTTACATCTTGGATTCTAAAATACAAAAAAAATCTGTACAAGACAAGAACTAGTTAACATGAAATCTCCCAAGAAAATGATTTAAGATTGAATATAAATTTGAACACGTGAATAAAAATATCATGTGTACACGCACATAATTTCAGATAGAGTTTTAGATATAAAAGCACATAATGTGGAATGAGGTAAACTTGGCCATAAAATTTTACCAAAATCAACAAAATTGGCGTAATACAACTCAAATTTTGCATGATAATGACAACAACAAGTGCCACGAACATTGATGGGTTTAAAAAACCATGGTTTTTGTTGCCCAAATGTATTGATCGAAATTTTAACTTCTTTGTGCTCTTATTTGAACTTATTGAACAATTCTATTTGTGTAATTGGAAATATATGTTTTGGATGTTCTTCATATTGTTTTTGTGCTATTATTCGTCGCAACACATCACTTGTATGTGGGGAAACAAGATATTATGTCAACCAACAATTACGGGCCAATTCTTTAACATTTTCTACAGGTCTATCTTTGTAGGATTGTCTAGAAATCACTACCCAACAAGCCAGTTCATCATTTTCATCTATTTGAAATCAAAATTTTCTATGTTTGTACAATATTTTTCTTGACGTTCCCACCCTTTTTTCTTCAGGACGACATTATATTTAGGTGGTTTTTCGGCACATGGTTTCTTTGTTGATGGTTTTCTATTTCTAGTTAAGGAATTAGGGATTTTGACTAATCTAGGTCATTGGGTTAGGGTTTTGGATTCCGTTGGATCATATATGTATTTTGTATTGCAAACATTGTAACATGATGAATAATATAGAATATGTTGGTTTTCCCGGTTTGGGTTTTGAAGGGAAAATCTATGTGTAATGTTTGTATTTGCCATTGTATCTTTTTTGTTCCTTTACTGAATATCTATTTGCAGTAGATATTGTACAAGGTTAGAATTTACATTTGGTATCAAAGGTTTATTGTCTTCAGGGGGATGCCTTTGTGGTCAAGGGTTTGGCTCAGTACTGTGATAAACCTTGTTACAATGGGATATTTGAGGTATTGTTTTCTCAGGTGAAAAGAAATGGAAATCAATTCGAAGATGGAGATCGAGAAATTTAATGGGAAACATTTTGAGCTATGGAAGCTCAAGATAGAAGATCCGTTGGTGGACAGAGATCAGTGGATCGTGGTAGATCCATGTATTTCACCTACAGGAACTTCTGCACATGAATGGGAAAAGTTGGATCGAAAGGAAAACAGCACAATCTGACTGTGTCTCTATGATTTAATATTATTGAATGTGTCAGAGGAAGCTATAACCAAGGATTTATGGGAAAAGTTGTGGAAGTTGTATCAGTCTAAGTCCCTAGTAAATAAACTATTCTTGTGAAAGAAGTTATATAACCTGAGGATGAGAGATGGAGACTTGGTGGCAGAGCATTTGAACACCTTAAATACTATGGTAAGTTAGTTATTATTTGTTGAGATTAAAATTTCATATCAAGATAAATGTATTATTTTGTTGTGTTCTTTACAAGACTCGTGGGAGAGTCTGGTTGTGGCCATAGGTAGTAATAAAACTTCCTTGAAGTTTGAATAAGTGATCTCATCCTTGTTGTTGGAGGAGATGAGATAGAAGAATATGGAAGGACATAACACAAGCACATTATTTGCCAGAGGATGTTCCCAGGAAAGAAATAGATCTAATTTCTCAAGTGGGAGATCTAAGTCAAAGGGTATATCTAAATCTCCTTAAAATTTTGTAAGGGTATGCTCAAGACGTGGGAAATAAGGGCACTACAAGAAGCAGTGTAGATCCAAAGTTGAGAAAAAGAAGGGATCTAAAGAATCTTCTTCTATAGAAGAAAATACCTCCAAGGAAGAAGGAGGGGATGTGTACTTGGCCTCTTCAAGCACACATGTAGATCCTAAGGCATGGTTGGTTGACTCTTGTGCTTCCTTTCATATGACTCCCCACAGGGAGTGGTTTTGTGAATATTAAAGGTATGATGGAGGTAATTCTTTCTTAGGTAATGATTTGACAAGCAGAATCATAGGAAGAGGAGGAATCAAGTTGAGACTCATAAATGGAAGGCTTAGAACACTTCATAGTGTTCTTCACATCCAAGCTTTGTCAAAATATTAGAATTTTTGTAAGCAAAATGGACGATGTACGGGTAAAAACAATATTTGAAAAGGAAACCTATAGGGTGGTTCGAGGAGAAATGGTGTTGTTGAGGGGATTTTGGTTTGGAACTCTATATAATATACAAGGTGCTAGTATGGTAAGTTAGTATGGAACACCTTAGTGATTTCTGATATTGGAGTTGAAGAAGAAAGAACTCATACAGTCTCTATGGAAAAGGTTATGATGTGGCATCAAAGACTGGGGCATATCGGAGAGAAGGGTCTTTGACTACTACATGGTAAAAGTATGGTTGAAGTTATATCTAACTACTCTTTGGATTTTGATTTTTGTGAAAATTGTCTATATGGGAAGAAAAATCAAGTAAAATTCCTCTCTGGTGCAACGAGGGCAGAAGGAATTTTACAACTAGTTCACAGTGATGTTTTTGGACCTGTGTCAGTCCCATCATTGGGAAAATATATGTACTATGTCTCATTTATAGATGACTTCTTGAGGAAGACTTGGATATATTTCCTTAGGAAGAAATATGAAGTATTTGACAGGTTTAAAGAGTTTAAGGCTCTTATTGAGAATCAAATAGTGAAAATAATTAAGGTGTTGAGGACAGATAATGGTGGCGAGTTCTAAATAAATGAATTTGAAGAATTCCATAAGAAGTGTGGTATAACAAGCCAGAATACAACTCCATATACACCTTAGCCGAATGGAGTTGCGGAAAGGGTGAACAATACACTGGTGGAAAAAGCAAGGTGCATGCTCAGTGGTGTTAGGTTAGGGAAAGAATTCTGGGCAGAGGTAGTGGGTATTTCATGTTACCTGGTCAATAGATCACCCTGATCAATGTTGGACAACAAGAATTCACAAGAGGTATGGACTGGTAAGGAACCTTCACTCACACATCTCAAGGTTTTTGGCTGTGATGCATATGTTCATTTTCCAAAGGAAAACATGAGTAAGCTAGATAAGAAGGCTAAAAAGTATATCTTTATTGGATATAGAGATGTTCTCAAAGGTTATAAGATTTGGAACCCATAAAATAAAAAGGTAGTGTATATCTGAGATGTGGTATTTAAAGAAATGAAGGATGTTGTTAAATAGGAAGCCCTAACAAATAAGGAAGAACTAGAGAAGATAGAGTTTGATTTAAAGGATGAGGAATCAGACTCTACATAAGAACATGAATCAGAAGAAGAAGATCCTCATACTCCAGTATTGAGGAGATCAGATCGATAAAGAAGGCTACCAGAAAGGTATAGTCCATCTTATTTTCGGTCAAATTTTGATTTGTCTATTATTGATGATGATCCTAGAACTATCAGGGAGGAAGTGGATTCAGAGGATGGAAATATTTGAAAAAGGGCCATGGCTGAAGAAATTGCATCTTTGGATAAGAATGAGGCTTGGAATCTATTGGAGTTGCCAACTAGAAGAAATCCCATTAGTAGAAAATGGGTATTTAAAAAGATGTTGAATGCATAAGGAAAAGTGGAGAAATACAAAGCTCGGTTAATAGCAAAGGGAATTGATTTTGGTGAGGTTTTTTCTCCTCCATAATATTTTCGTTATCTTTTGTTACTACATTTGATTTTGAGATAGAACAAATGGATGTGAAGGCATCATTCGTACATGGGGATTTGGAATAAGAAATATATATGAAGCAACTAGAAGGTTATGTTGTGAGGGGAAAGAAGAAGCTAATATGCAAGATGAAAAAGTCCCTTTATGGTTTAAAATAATCACCAAGAATGTGGTATCAAAAATTTGATACTTATATGATGGGACTTGGCTTCACAAGAAACAAAGAAGATCACAGTGTGTATTTTAAATTAATTGGTGATCATTTGATTTATTTGGTCTTATATGTAGATGACATGTTGTTGATAGGAAACAATAAGGAGATTATCCAGGATGTGAAGACTCAGATTTCCTCTAAATTTGACATGAAGGATATCGGTGCTTCAAATTTCATTTTGGGCATGGAAATTAAAAGAGATCATAAAAGGAGGAAACTCTGGTTAAATCAGAGAAAAAATGTTGACACAATATTGTAGAGGTTTAATATGCATGAATGTAAACCGTTCAAGGTTCCTATTTATGTTGGTGTAAATTTATATGTGGATCAGTGTCCCAAGCCACATAAAGAAGAGGAGGACATGTCTCATGTTCCATATGCAAGTGTAGTTGGCAGTTTGATGTATTCAATGGTCTATACTAGACTGGACATTGCACATGCAGTGGGAGTTTTGAGTAGGTATATGCCAAAATCAGGGAAGGAGCATTGGACAAAAGTAAAAATGGTTTTCAGGTATTTGCGTGCCACTGCTAGCTATGGATTGTGCTACAAAGAAAGACCGAGATTGGATAGAGTGGTGGATATACATGGATTTGTGGATGCATACTAGGTTGGATATTTGGATCATAGGAGATCTACAAGTAGGTATGTGTCTAACTTGTTTGGAGGAGCAATAATTTGATGAGAAAAAGACAGGTTGTAGTGACACTTTCAACTATAGAAGTTGAATACATAGCAACCACTCATGCAAGTAAGGAATCAATATGGTTACAAAGATTGTGTTTAGGTATTGGGTTGGTACAAAAAGATGTAAGGATAGAGTGTGACAGTCAGAGTGCAATGTTTTTAACAAAGAACATTGCTTATCATTTAAAGACAAAGCACATTGATGTTTAATACCACTTCGTGAGAGACATGATTGAAGAAAAGAAAGTATCACTGATGAAGGTGGACACTTTGAAGAATGTTGCAAACTCATTAGAAAAATATGTGAGCACTGAGAAGTTCTCTTGGTGTAGAGGATCCATGGGCATTGCTTCCCTAGATTGTTGACTATGTAACCCTGTAACCCCTTCTATGCAAAGAAAACAACAAGTGGGAGAATGTTGGGTATGTGTTATATTCTTTGCACGAGTAGTAATGTATGAGCATATGCACAGGAGGGTTAGAGGTGGGGCTATTGGTACCCTCTCGGGGGGTGGATCCCCCCGCGCGGGGTTTTGGGAACAATGCCCCCAAAATGAAAAATATGCATCAGGATTGCATTATATTTAGGGGGGTTTTCAGCACATGGTTTCTTTGGTGATGGTTTTCTATTTCTGGTAGAGGAATTAGGGTTTTGGACTAATACAAGTCAATGGATTAGGGTTTTTTATTTCGTTGGATCCTATATGTATTTTTTATTGTAAACATTGTAACATGATGAATAATATAGAGTATATTGGTTCTCCCAGTTTGAGATTCTAGGGGAAATTTTTTTGTGTAATGTTTGTATTTGACATTGTATCTTTTTTGTTTCTTTACTGAATATCTATTTGCAGTAGATATTGTACAAGGTTAGAATTTATAGTTTTTTTCATGTTTTGTGTCAAACGATCTTTTATATTTTTAGATGAAAAAATTGTTGTTTGTATCACTCTATGTGCAACACTGACATCCTTTTTTCGATATTTTTCAAAATATTTTAATAAACTAGTTATATTGTCCAAGACATTTTGTTTCACCTTTTTATCTTTTGTTGACTTTTGACTACACAATAATGATGTAGCTTCTTTTAACTTTCTTGACTTTATTAGATGGAGTAAAAGTTGAGCTTGTACTGTTACCGATTCATCTTTGAAAAAAGTATTATACATATTCTTAGTTCGATATATTATATAATGCTAGCTTCTTTCTTTTCAAATTTGTCAATGTCAACATATTCCAATATTTCATCATCAATGTTGATAGATTCTCCTGCATATTTCAATTTAAAGTTTATATTAAAAAACAAAACCTGAACATAAATTCACTCAACTATATATAAGTGTTCATCTTGTATTATCTAAATTTATGTACATACCTATAGGTGATTCATCTTCTTCTTAAATTTTGGTTTCAACGTCTTCTACTTCAATTTCGGTTGCAACGTCTTCATCGACGTTATGAGGCAAATCTATTTATGTTTTTTTAAAAACATCAAATCATAATTACAATCAATTATATTAAACAATAATTTAAATTTGTATTTTATACTTTTAATTTAGACAAGATGTGCATGCATAGTTGGTTGGACTTCTTCTCGTTGAAAATCTCTATTTACATTATGATCGTTTCTTTCTTCAATATTTGCACGTTCTCGTCTATTTCTCCAATAATGTTTTTTCCTTTGATCGTTATGGTGAGTTTCATCTCGAGTGCGATCACATTTTCTCTTGCGCAAACTTTTGTTTCCCATGAGTATAGTTATCTGTAAAAGTCATGTTCAAAAAAAGTTTCACCTTGAAAAAATGCTCAACATTTATCTTTTAACATATAAATTGTTATTCCAATAAAAACTTAAACAAACATCAATTACCTTATTCAACAAAAACGGAAAATACGATTCGAAACTTTGTTTAGTTCTCTAGAAAACCATAAAACAAGCGATTAATTGTGTTAAATGTGTTTGGGCGAAAGTGTATTTATACGATTTGGCATGAAATGAAACGATACGTGTCTTTTCATTTTTTCCGGCCACTGGAATTCGCTCAACCATCTTTCGGCTGAAAAACATGGAAATCGTTTAATCTTGACGGATCTCATTAGAATCTAGTTTTTTGGCTGAAATAAATGTTTTTCAGTCAAAAGATTCTTTCGGTTGAAAACTAGAAATTGGAACTGTATGCAGAAACCAAAGAATTCCATCAAGATTACCTGAACTTTGGAGGTTGCAGACACTCGCAAATACTTAGAATTTGGTTTCGAAAATGACATGAGCATTTGCATAATTGAATGTACTTTCAATTCCTATAATTTGATTTCATTTTTATTATTTTTATCTAATTTTATTTAATTTTTTTTTTAAATCACTCCATAATATTTTCAGCTCACATTATGATTTAGTGAAATGAAATATCCATATCTCTAAAAATACACAGTGAAAAATTTAGAAATATTTATATTTATAATCCTTAAACTGTTATTTTTAAAAGGGTATTTTTAGATTTTAGTTTTAAGTCAAAATTCAGATAGATACAAGGTGGGAGAAAACATGTGTTTAAAATCTGCAATGTTTTCATCTTGGTCATCTTCAAAAAAAATTAGAAATTATAATATCCATCCGTTAGATTCAAAATTATAGTCATAATAAAATAGAGTCTCTTTAGATTGTTGCAGTATATTCTGCTTGTTAAAAACAAAATTTTAATAATACATACATTGTTGGGGGGGAGGGGGGATAACGCATTATCAATCCTTTCATGTTTAAGGAACATACTATTAAACAATTGTCAAATAGACATATCAAATATTAATAAAAAGAAATTGCAAAATAGTCATTGGAAAGCTAACAAGATTTTTCACAAGTTTTTTTTTTTTACTGTAAATTGAAATTCTAAATAAAAAAAAAACTTTTGTATGCCGGAAGTTGAAGAACTTGTGAAAATATAATTTTTTTTCTCATAAAACAAGCAAAATATACACCCATCTTCATGATTATACCCTAATATATTTAACATAAAAGTGTAAGTTGTTCCAGCCTTACATGGATAGCCTCCATATTGTTTCTTCTAGTATGAGAAATACACACAAACCGCTCAAAAGAGGTCAAGCGAAATATTTGAAGATTTGGCTTAACTATTGAAACATAAAGGAAGAAATCAAATTAATAATATCAATAATATTAAATCTTAAATCCATATGAAGTTTAAAGATAAACCCAAAAATGCCAATGAAATTTTTAACAAGAAGAAGTTGAAATACTACAAAGAGGTATAAATACTACAAAGGTTTTATCAAATTTAATTTGATTGGTCAAAACTATTTCCGACATGATAAGCTTAAAAAAAATGAATATTTCCAAAACAAAGTCTACAGTTCATGACCTCCATTGTCAAATTGATAGTGTGACTAACCTAAAAAACCACGAGATGGGAGAATTTGTAAACTTTTTCACACAAGGAAGTCAAAGATGAACGTTTTTCCTCTTTAACATGCCCCACCCTTAACAATATAATATAAGATATAACTTTCCCCAATTTAAAAATTTAATTACTCTTTAATGTCTTTAGGATTACAAACACCATAACGATCTTGGTATTTTCATTCCAATATGGTCAAATACAAAAATAAATTTATAAAGTGTATTTTTCTATGCCTCTGTGCTTAGCAAAACCATAATAATCTTGTTACTTTCATTCAACATGTTGAAATATTCACTTTAGTTCTCTTAAAATATGACAAGCCTCCTTATCTTCATTTTGTGATGTATTCTGTTAAAGACAAACTATGTATATGTGCATAAACAAAGGTAAGAATACTATAAATAAAAATGATTAATAAAAAACACTAAAGAACATTTAAAAAAAAAAAAAAAATTTAAAATAAAAATACTATAAATAAAAATTTAAATTTGTTGACAAAAAACACTCAAAATCTTTTGTTTTAAAAAATCCCAATTTTTAACATATTTAGCTTATTATTATTCATAAATTTAATATAATTTAAAATCATAAAATAAAAAATATTTAAAATTCCAACTACTTTTTTAAACATAATCATATACTTGTTATGAAAATAATAAATTAAAATATTAAACAAATGAGTCGTGTAATTAGTTTTTCTGTGGAATTTGAGAGTTAGGCTATGTAATTAGGTTTGTTTTTTTTTAAATAAATGCCTATGTCTTTGTTATTGATTTATTTATTGATTTATTGGACTTAACTATCTATTACAGATTTTTATGGAATTTAATTAATTGATTCTGATTTTTTGGCATGTAACTTGCTCAAAGAGCCAAAACTCGAAGAGCCCTACTTGGTTGGTGAAGAATATAGTAGAGACAAGGTCAAAACAAAGATTTGAATTAAAGAAAAGCAAATCTAATCCCTTTAAGCTCAATAAAATAAAAGATAAAAATGAAATTAATCCTATTAATTTGTTTAATGATTTACTATTTTTTTTTTTTAATGAATATATGATTCTAATGGTCAAGAATATATTTTTCCTTTTAAAAGAAGGTCTAGTTCAAATCGAGAAAAGGGTAAGTGTATGTATATCTTACAAACAATTTGAATTAAAGAAAGCAATCTAATCCCTTTAAACAAATAAAAAAATAAAAAGATAAAGTAATTAATGCTATTAATTTGTTTAATGATTTATAATTTATTTTTTTTAATGAATATGTATGATTCTAATGGTCAAGAATATATTTTTCCTTTTAAAAGGTCACAAGTTCAAATCCAGAAAAGGGTAGTGTATGTATATCTTCGTAAACTATTAAGATTCTAAATTTTTTTTAATAAACTTTATAATCAAATTTAAAAACAAAATAGGAAATGTTGATTAATGAGGATTTTTAAATTATTTGTTTAAATTTAGAATATTTACCTTAAATTGAGTTTCATTAATCAAGAATAAAATATCAAATGTTAATTAATGAGGATATGTTAAGAATAAAATATGAAATGTTGATTAATGGGGATTTGTTAAGAATAAAATATGAAATGGTGATTAATGGGGATTTTTAAGTTATTTGATATAATAAAGTAAAACAAAAATCTCAAGGATATTGAAAATTGGTTTTCATTCAACCAACAATAAATTAATTGGAAATTTATATAATTAACCATTACAAAGAATAAAAAAATATTATTTCAATTAATTGAAGAACACCAAATTCATTTATATAATGAGACAAATACAAATCTCTATGTTAATACCATTCATCTAATTCTTTGCCACCATAGACATATACATAACTTAACCCTATTTATTTCATCAATCCTTTGCTTTCTTGACCACAATCTAATGAGAATTATTATAACATAGAATATGGTGTAGACTTATGCATGATGAGAAAATCTATATATATTTTAATACATCATTAATTATATTTTGTGTGTTTTTTTTTTATTAATTATATTTGTGTGTTTTTTTTTATTAAAATAAGAAATTATGATAATTAGAAAATGGTGTAAGAATAAAATTCAAACTATAGATTAAGGAATGAATATAATATTTGTTTGTATTAAATGTTAATTATTTTACTAATTTTGTTCTTAAGTTTTTTATCTATTTTATTAACTATTATTTCAATTTTTTTTTTTAATATTTAATATACTGTTCATTCAATGTTGATTGTAATTAAAAGTTAATTATTTTATTAATTTTATTCTTAACTTTTTTATCTATTTTATTAACTATTGTATCAAATTCAATGTTCGTTTTGTAATTAAAGGTTAATTATTTTATTAATTTTATTCTTAACTTTTTTATCTATTTTATCAACTATTGTATCAAATTCAATGTTCATTGTAATTAAAAGTTAATTATTTTATTAATTTTATTCCTAAGTTTTTTATTTATTTTATTAACTATTGTATCAAATTTTTAGTAATATTTGATATATTGTTCACTCAATGTTGATTGTAATGAAGATTTACTTATTAAAAATAATTTACACTATAATTTTTTAAATTGATTTTTTTTTTCCAATTCTTCAAACTCCATGTTTTTTTCCTCTCTTTTAACTCATTTTGAATGATGTAACTAGAAGTATACTAATGCTTCTATTTACTAACATTTCTTTAATTCTATTAGGTATAATCATGTTTTAACTAAGATTATCTCTTAAGGAGTGATGTTTTTGCCTCTTAAACAAGTTCTTATTAATGGTTCATGTACTTATCTGATCTTGTTACATACATTTATGGATATAATTGGTATCCATGATTCACATCAGTAAAAGAGTATTGGGTTACAATATTTGAAAGAAGAAACATAGCATTTGACAATATTAAATAGTAGTATGTAATTTGATGTTCCACAAGAAGTTTTTTCATCTTAAGAAGTATTTGACTGGTGGATTCCAAATCTACAAGTTGTGAGCATGTAAAATCTGAACTCCTCATAATTTCTAGTATGTATTTAGCTTACTCAAGATCCACTATATAACCTAGAACAACTATTTGAGAGGGGTTAGTTCTAAGAATAAATGAAATACTAAACCAAATTTAATGTTTCCCTACTCCAACTGAAATACAAAGGTTAGATGTAAATTTTGGGATGGCCTACTAGAGATGGCTTGCAATTTGTAATGAATCTAGTGGAAATGAGTTATCTATGCTTCTATTTCCCCACCAAAAGGGATAATAGTATTTCTTATTTTAAGTTCCGAAGCAAGGTCTATATAACAACTAAATAAATTAGCACTCATAGTTTGCTAGACGGTCATTAAATTTCCACTTGACACTTAAGGTAAATTTGAAATTCCATACACCTATTTTGTAGCATCCTAGAACTACCTTTAGATCTAAACAAGTTATTTTTCCTTTTTTTTGTCTCCTACTTTATAAATAGTTAAATTGAGGCATGTTTTGAAGAGGTAAATATGTTCTTCTAAAAACTCAATTCGTTTAAGCTATCTTTTACTCCTTTTTTTTTCCATAATCACTCCTACTAGTTTGACACAAATAGGTTTGATCATAATGGTTATGTAGTTCCTCTTTTGTGGCACTTGTTGTGTGAGTCTGTGTGAAATCATATTTATTGTAGTGTCATGGAAATGCTTTTAGAGCTAAAAAGAAATTCTTTGACATTTTTTTTTTCTCCTTCTTTAGAGAAAAAATTGTGCTTCCCACAATTCGATTTGTTTTTAATATCATTTAATTATTTCCTTATTTTTTCCCGTAATCCATCATAAGAGTTTAATACAAATTGGTTTGATCATAATGGTTATATGTAGTTCCTCTTTTGTAGCATGTGTTGTGTGGGTGTGTGTGAAATGATGCTTTTGAGACACATTGCTAAATTTGATTTTAGACAACTCAATTTTGTGCTTGGGACAACTCCACTTTTTTTTAATATGTTTTAATTATTTCCTTATTTTTTTTCCCATAATCCATCCTACTAATTTGACACAAATTTATTTGATCATAATGATTATGTAGTTCCTATTTTCTAAAGCTTGTTGTATGAGATACGTGAAGACAAAATAGAACACACCTATTTTGTAGCATGGTGGAATTGTATTTTACTTATTTTTTTATTTTGTCCCATAACCCATTCCACTAATTTAAAACAAATTGGTTGATCATAATAGTTATGTAGTTATTAAAAATACATTCTTTAACACATACATACATACATGATAACATATTTTCGAGACAAAAGACAAGTAAGTACCGATCAAAATCGAAAGCAGTCTCCGACAAGAAACTTTGACACGACACACGTCGCCTCACCTTTGAGGCAAATTATGGGGTTTTCTAGGAGAAACTGGCTCACCCCTCTTAATGGTTAATAACTACTTTTCTTTTCTTCCCAGAAATATGGCCAAACAGGGCTCTGGGCGACTACATAAGTTTTACCACGTAAACCAGGAGAGTTGGGTAGCCGGGAGAAAGAGACGAAAGAGAGCGAAAGCGGGGATGTGGTAAGCATTGTTCAAAGCCCCGCAATAAAAACGGTAATTAAAGTATTCCATCAATTGAGTTATCATGGGCTTGTCCACAATTCATCCCGCCATTCTCTCCATTTAAAAAAAAATGGAAATACATATCTATAGATATATGTACATGAACATCTGAATGATACGCTACTCTGCTTTATACCTTGAGCTGTCTCTACAGAAAGTTGAGAAGATCATCTCCTAGACTCGATCTGCGACTGACATTATGAAATCATTATTAATGTGAGTAGTTTGAATTTTATGAAATCAGTTTTTTTGAATTCAAATAGGAGGTTACTTTTTCTCTAAGGTTTTTCTTTGAAGAAATTTTTAGTTTTAGGGAGGTTGAGTATTTTTTGAATATTTGAGATTCAACAACGAGAGTATTTTATAGGTTCATTTAAGGATACAACATGTCACTTACAAGGAATTGAATTATCGTTGAGAGGGAAACAATTATTCCTCTTAACCACCAAAGCTACATTTAATAGGCATGATCTTTTGACTGATTGCAAAAGATTAGCTGTTTTTTTACTAAGCTTACTCAAGCACTAATTTTGCTTAATCCCTTTGATTTTAATTATACTCTATGATATAAATATGTTTATGTGATATTTTTATAAATCTCAAACTTAAAATGTGATTCAAATCCGAAATTTTTGTTTAAATAAGGTAGGTAATGCTTAAATAGTTGGTTTTTATGATTTTTTGAAACTTATTGTAGAAATTTGTATTAAACAAGAAGAAAATAGAATTGTATACAAACTTTGGTTATTGGTTTTCCATGAAAACCAAACTAGCAATAGAAAAACATGTCATTAGTCCATTGAGTCTAAACCGGGTTGACCATAATATTTAACTTCCAAAAAAACTAGCAATAGAAAAACATGTCATTAGTCCATTAAATCTAGGCCAGGTTGACCATAATGTTTAACTTCCAAAAGAAAATATACTATTTATCATAACGAACAATAACTAAGACATAGCTAACAAACCGATAAACCGGATGACTTGCATGAATAAAACAAGACATTTTTATTGGTTGTGCTTCATTGGAGATTTCCATCGATCCCTCATAACTGTGACTTCGTACATGACTCTTCACCTTGAAGTCTAATCCACTTGTAAGATTGGAAAGTATGTGCTTTGAAATATGTGTATCATGAATTAAACAAAAATTCTCGACCCCTTTAGTGAAATTTATTCTTCTTGATTAAGTCATCATACCATTTAACTCTTTGTCATTAAATTATGTCAGTTTGCTTTATGTAGGCTCGACGTAATTCATCAAGTTTATTGATTTGATTTAATCGATGTTGTTGAGCCTATGTAAGATCGATGTTAGCTTGTAATGTTACACGTAAAGTTTTTACTTCAAATTCAATTGGAAAGAGAGCCTCCTTACCATAAACTAGCTCATATGGAGTAAATCCAATTGTATTGGGCCATGTTGTTCGATAAAGTGATAATGTTTCAAGTGGTTTGTTAATCCAATCTTTTCGATGAAAATGTATTGAMTTAGTTAAATGGTCTAAAAAWTTTTATTGGTTACTTCAACTTTGCTAGTGACTTGAAAGTGGTATGGTGTTGATGTTCTATTTTGAATTTGATATTTCTTGTGGATGGACTAAATGATATTGAAAGTAAATTGAGTCCCTTAATCAATGACAATCTCTCTTGCTACACTAAACCAGAAAAATATTTTTTCATACAAAAATTCTTCCACTTCTTGCTCAATAATTTTAGGAAGACACTTAGTTTCCACCCATTTTGTTACATAACCAGTACAAACTAAATATGTTGTATATTTTGATGGTGAATTGAAAGGTCCGCTGAAATAAAGAGCCCATTTCTAAAAGGCTCAATTAATACTTGTGTTTCCAATGTCCTTTCATTTTATTGTACTAGTTTTATGATAGTTTGATAGACGTCACAACTTCTAATGTATTTTATAGCATCTCTTAAAATAGTTGGGGAGTTGTACCTCAATCATAGAACTTCGTAAGAAATCCTTCTATCCGCAAAATGTCCTTTACATGGGTCATCAAGACATGCTTTCAAAATATCAAAGATTTTATTTTCTAGAAGACAATGTGAGTTAATATGATCAAGTCTTATTCAGAAGATTTGTGCTTTGACCCAGTAATACATAGCTCTTTTTGAGATAAAAATGTTGCAAAATTTTTTTAGTACCTAAATCGAGGTCTTGGATTTTTTGCCATCATGCATAGGAGGGCACTACAAGAACACATCATTTTTGCACACAGAGATCAACAGTTGCATGATGGAAGGAATAATGTGCATGTGCAAAACTAGATTTTTTTATTGCACATGCAGAATATAAAATATAGGACATGCAGGCTAAATCAAATAATATATTCAAGAACCTTCTCGAATAATAAACCAACACAACACAAGAAATCATGGGATAGAGGATGGATGATATGGTAAAGTTTGTTAGGATAGCCACCCTCCAAGGAGGTTACACATGCTGCATGTAGACAACAAAAGAAGGCAGAAGTGATTGGTAGAGAGAGTGGAGCAGAGAAGAAAGAGATAGATCACCAGAGAAAAAAAAGGAATATAAGAAGAAAAATCAATCATTTTTCAGTGTGAGACAATTCTAGAAAAAAAAGTATGTCTAATTTTTTGTAATAGTCTAGCTCAAGTTTTGTATGAGTTCTATCGAAGTATTGTAACAATTTTGTGTAATTCTCCAACAAGTCCTTTTTAGAGTTTGTAAGGGGGTTAGCTTTGTAATGTAGAGCATGAACATAGAGTTCTTGGCACATTGTAATGCATTGGCTATAGGATGAATTAGAGCACAAAGAACATTTTAGTGGGTAATATGAGTCTTTTTATGTGTGCTTCCTAAAGATTTAAAGAATATAATACAAAGGGAACAACCTCTCTATCAATTGCTATGTGTTTGTGAGTTAAATGGATTCATATGTTAATGGATTATGTTCTTACTTTATTAATTGGTTATGATTCAGTAAACGAATGACAACCCTAATGGTTTCCTTGCATGTCCTGTCCCTTCATATCCTACACAATACCAAATGGTCTTTATGATTCTCATTACATGTCGGGTAAGACCTTATTCGGTATGTAGATGCCTTGGTAATTTGTTGGTAAACTCTCATAAATCGAGGGTCATCAACCCCGCAATGCAAGGAAGGATGCATGCAAGTGAGGCAACAAATAGTTTTGTTTCTCACTCATGAAGGTTTTCTAGTGTAGGGTGAAGGGAGAGAATGARGTGGAATCCATCTAAGGAGGAAATACAAGATGAGAGACTAAGCCTATGATAACTAACATTGAGCATTGGAAAKAAAGGCATATCTACACTAATTTKCATGAGCTTTTCTTTGTTGAATTTCCATGTTCACTATATGAATGACTAGAGAGGAAAACAACCATTAACACTAATCTGAGAGTCCAAGAACCACTAGACTAGGAACATACAACAATTAATTGACTAAAAAATATGGATAATAAGTGGGCTCATGTAATTGACTTTTGTCTCACTCAATTAAAGGAAGGATACATTATTGAGTTCTCGATTTGATACAATTATTCTTTGAGTGAGGCTGAAAGAAAATTTGATGAAGGTCATAAGAGGAGATTGTTGAAAGAAACTCCTATGTGGATAAAGATGTTTTTCATAGAGAAATGATTGATGTGCATGGGGCCTTAAATGATGGCCTAGTATACCCCCTCACACTGAAGGGGGGTGGAAAGAAGGGGGGATATAGAGATACAAAATAAATCCGTTTGAAGAGATCGAGAAGATGTTGAGATGAGGTGAGGAGAGAATGGACCCAAAGGACAAAATTAGAGAATGAATTGAAAGATACACAAGAAGAGTTGATATTAGGAGGAAAGAAGAACAAAAGAGAAAAATAAGATAGCAATGGGTGAAAGAAAATGGTTTGGAACTATATTGAAGAGGAATGAGAACACACTAGGAGGAGGTGTGGGAGAGATGATTTTTCTAGGGAGGAGCACAAAGGGAGATAGGCCTTCAAAGAGACACAACATTAGGAGTAGGTTATCAAGAGAGGATACTAGGAGTAGTAGTAGAAGGGTCAAAGAATAAAAATTTAAATCCCCTTGGTTGTTGAGATATGTCACAACCTCAGTGGAAGACAAGGCGCAAAGTAGAGACACTGATGAAAGAAAAGATTGTGAAGAACCCCTCAGGGAAGGGGAAGTAGCTTTGGCTATTTTAAATGGTCTTGTGTAGCTGTAGGTAGGAATTTATTTGGGATCTCTCATTAGATATGATGAGAGAATATGGAGGAACCCCCTCTTTGAAATACCTACCTTGAGAATTTGCAACCAAGACGAAATAACTTCGAAGAAATTTGAGATAGGAGTAGAACAAAAAATAAGAGAGGTCACAAATGGAGAAGGCGATGAAGTAAGCAATACATCATAGGGAATAGTATCAGTACCAATATCACCAACAACTAGTATTCAATCCAAAGGACATATGACCTAAAAACCTTAAGTTACCAATATAACCATTAGTGTTTCTTTGATAGCAAATCTTTTTCAGTTTCCAAGATCTTTAAAATGACAATGCATCTTGCATTGTTATGTGATTAGCCTCACTTCACTAGATTCTTATGCTTCTGAAATTACTTTATTGATTTAATATTCATAAGTAATTTGTGATATTGTTATGACCCCAATCGTTACAACTACAAGGGATGTAAGCATGTGCAAAAGGTCCCTTTTTTTTTTTTT
>SNQJ01S0168071.1:0-20821 GCA_010110895.2 Picea sitchensis
AAAATATAAAATACTACATAAATAAACTGCTCCATTAAAAAGTTACAAGCAAGATGCTCTCCAATAACCTCTCACGTGCAAAGTTGGTAAAAACCCCAAGGTGCGATTTAAAGTTGGTAAAAACCCCAAGGTGCAATTTAACCAAATTTAACCCTCAGTTTAACGTGTCCAAGTTATCGGATAATCACTCACGTTCAAAGTTGGTAAAAACCCCCTTAGGGGTGCGATTTAACCCTACACTTAACGTGCACAAGATGTGGTACGCAATACGAAAAGTTGCACCCCTCCCATCAAAGAAGTGAGCTGGCAAAGCCCAATTCCGAGGAGCCTTTGCTCAGATTGGGCAAGATCTCGTTGACAATTCAGTTGCTAGGGAGTGCTCCTCAACACATATATATATATGGGTGCACAGACAACATCTTAATCAAACCATATCCTTTCTCCCGGTGGAAGAATAGGCGGTTTCTGCTGTCACTGTCATTTTCGTTCAGTTCTTTTTTTTGGCACTTAGCTAAGTTGATCCAGATCCATCTCCATCCATCCAAGAAGCAAAAATGGCAGGTTCTACTTCTGCTACCCCAATCCTGAAGAACGAGCTGGATATAGTGATACCTACGATCAGGAACTTGGATTTTCTCGAAATGTGGCGGCCATTCTTTGAGCCGTATCACCTCATCATTGTGCAGGATGGAGATCCATCGAAGACCATCAAAGTGCCGGAGGGCTTTGATTACGAGCTCTATAACAGAAACGATATCAACAGGATCCTCAGCCCCAAGGCCTCCTGTATCTTCTTCAAGTACAGCGCCTGTTGTTGCTTCGGCTACATGGTCTCCAAGAAGAAATATATCTTCACAATTGATGATGATTGCTCTGTTGCCAAGGATCCCTCTGGCAACGACATCAATGCTCTCCACCAGCACATTATGAATTTGCTTTCTCCCTCAACTCCATTATTTTTGAGAGAACATAAAGCATTTCAGGGAAACATTCGATGGGGTGGTAGTATTTTTGAAAGACATCTCTAGAAACAATTCCATCGCTAAAAAGACATCTCTAGAAACATCGCTAAAAGAAATACAAATACTAGCACGGGACAACAATTCCTAGCACCCCATCGAATCTTAATTTGCTTTCTCCCTCAACTCCATTATTTTTTAGGAGAACATAAAGCATTTCCTGAGCTGACAAATTTTCAGCTGATGAAATTGTGACGAAATCAACCTTAACATTCCCGCTGCCGCTCATTCCAACGCCTCTGGCAATGATATCTTTGGTGGGAGGGTTTAGTGTCCCGGCAGATCCGAGACCATTCGGCATAGATTTCAGAAGGTGCACTTGAGCCTCCAGGAATTTCACGTAGTTACCCGCTGCCTCCAGCATTTTAGCGGTATCTAACTTTAATAGGGGAATACGTTTCTCCAGGCTACTGAATTTTTCCCGGTTTTGGTTCCTCCGAAGTGCTGCAATGCTCTGAGGGTCCAGTTTGATACCGATATAACTGATACTGCTCCTGCTGCTTCTCTGCGCAATTGGAATTGTTTTTCACCATAGATGATACAGAAGAGATAGACTGAGATTCAGTAGCAACCGCAGAAAGATTCAGTAGCCACCGCAGAAATATAGTTAAAAATCACGGACGAATTTGCTCCTCAAATTTCAATAAACTGGTCCGTGATTTTTAACTATAAAAGAAGACTCTAGTGACACTATTGTTCAAGTTGATGTTTGCGCTTCAGGTGGGTACTGTTTGTGAGTAGAAGCATTTGTTGATCTTATAATCGTGGATTCACAGTGGATAGAAGAATTTATCACTTTTCTCATGGACTCACAGTCGATGGAAGAGTTTATCACTTTTCTTGGAGACTGCGGTATTCCAGAAACTGAGAATGATTATCAAACTAATGGTTCCACGCCTGAGACAAGCTGCAACCTCTTTCCTTGGCTTGATCTTCCAGATCCTCTCGTGAGCTCGGATCCGGTCTGGCAGAAGAGCCCGCTCTCCAGTTTTCTTGGAGACGGCGGTATTCCAGAAACTAAAGCTAATGGTGGTGAGGCGGTGCAGGCCGAGCATTTACAGAGTCTTGTTGGCGAAGTGCGTCGGCAATGGACTCTTTTCAGTCCTTCGGAGTCATATGCGGGCTGCTCTAAGCGACCAAGGACCCTCGGCTATACTATTGAAGACGCCAAGAGAGCTTGTCACGGCTATATTTCTGCGGTGGCTACTGAGTCTCAGTCTGATCTCAACTTCTCTGTCTCTCCTGTATCATCTTATGAAAACGCGGGCTGCTCTAAGCGACCAAGGACCGTCGGAAGCGATGAGAATTTGCCCAAGAATATTTCTGTGGTTGCTACTGAATCTCAGTCTGTCTCTCCTGTATCATCTTTGGTGAAAAACAATTCCAATTGCGCGGAGAAGCAGTATCAGTTATATCGGTATCAAACTGGACCCTCAGAGCATTGCAGCACTTCGAATGAGGAAGCAAAACCGGGAAAAATTTCGTAGGCTGGAGAAACGTATTCCCCTAGGATCCAAGTTAGATACCGCTAAAATGCTGGAGGCAGCGGGTAAATACATGAAATTCCTGGAGGCGCAAGTGCACCTTCTGAAATCTATGCAGAATGGTCTCGGATCTGCCGGAACACTAAACCCTCCCACCAAAGATATCATTGCCAGAGGCGTTGGAATGAGCGGCAGCGGGAATGTTAAGGTTGATTCCGTCACAATTTCATCAGCTGAAAATTTGTCAGCTCAGGAAATGCTTTATGTTCTCCTCAAAAATAATGGAGTTGAGGGAGAAAGCAAATTAAGATTCGATGGGGTGCTAGGAATTGCTGTCCCGTGCTAGAAACATTGCTAAAAAGACATCTCCAGAAACATTCGATGGGGTGCTAGTATTTTATTTTTGAGAATCTGTATGGGGTATCATGTTTGGGTTGAGTATCTGTATGGATCTGTTTCTGCTATTGAGATTAAGATATTGAGATTAAGATTTTTTGGGAGTGCAAAAAATTGCAGACTACTGTGTTTGTTGGAAAAATTGGTTAAAGTTAAATGTTTAACACAAAATAAACTTTTGATGATGGAATCTACCAGAAATGCAATGGAAACTTTGTTTTCATTTTTCCTGGCCTCACCACACCTGGTTTCAATGCTCTGATCAAAACCAATCTTCATGTAACTTTGCTCTCACTTTTCCTGGCCTCACCACACGTGGTTTCAATGCTCTGATCAAAACCAATCTTCATAAACATGAGTAATCTAGCTTTTGTGATGTTTTACAAGGGTAATCTACCTTTTATGAACATAGTTAACCATGAATAAGTTATGTTCATAATCATGATTCATATATTCATATTCTATAAAATGTATATATCTGGCAGGAAGCTATTAATTTTTGTGTGAATTAATTGTATTTCATTCTTGTCTTAGAATATTTTAAATTTTGGTTTAAATTTAGAAAATTGCAATCCATGCATTGTTTTACTCTTTGGTATTTCTTTTATCATAAAATTCATTCAAAATTTACTTGGATCCAATGAATTGCCGTTATAAAATGTGGCCTCGACAAATTGTTAATTTTTTGTGAGATTAATTGTATTTCATTACTCTATCTTAGATATATTTTAATTTTGGTTTCAAAATTTTAGAGAATTGCAATCCATGCATTGTTTTACTCTTTGGTATTTATGTTATCATAAGATTCATCCAAGAATTTACAGTGAATGAATTTGCAGTATAAAATGTGTATTTGACAAACTTTTAATTTTTTTGTGTGAGATTAATTGTATTTCATTACTTTGTTTTAGATATATTTTAATTTTGGTTTCAAATTTAAAAAAATTGCAATCCATGCATTGTTTACTCTTTGGTATTTCATTTATCATAAGATTCATCCAAGAATTTAGGTATAAAATATGTGTATTATGGAATCATAGAATTTTTTTGTGTGTGTGAGATTAATTGTATTTCATTACTTTGTTTTAGATATATTTTAATTTTGGTTTCAAATTTAGAAAATTGCAATCCATGCATTGTTTTACTCTTTGGTATTTCATTTATCATACTATTCATCCAAGTAATTGTGCATACTTGGAAAATTAATTAAGCTGTCATATTCCTGTGAGATTATTTTGTATAGATGTAATAAAATATCACAGCATAATTCAAAAAACAAAACCAATCCACCAAGTGCAATATTTGAAATTAATATTTTACAGAAATACTATACTGACATTTTTTGAAAATCAATCTTCCCTTAAGGTTGACTGTACTCTATTATGTACTTATATAGCTTGAATTTCCTGAATTATTAGTTAGTTATATTATTTTGATTTTTATATTATTGTTTTCATTTTATGTCAATTTCTTATTCTTTTTATATATTGTTTCAATATCATGTTAAAATAAGTTCATTATATTATTTTGATTTCTATATTGTTGTTTCATTTTTGCACAGAATTTTAGTTCTTACGTATATTGTTTGGTATCATGCTAAAATTTATATGTTATTGTTTCATTTTTTTTTTGCCAATTTCTTGTTCTTATTATGTTGTTTTAGTATCACGTTAAAATTAATTAATTATATTATTTTAATTTTGTTTCATTTCTGCTAATTTTTTATTTTTTCTTAACCCTTGTTTTACATTTAAATGTTTTGGATTGGTCTAAATCTGATTTTATCACTACATTTCAACTATATTTTAATGAAGATTTTAATATAAAAATTGTTATTCTATATTATTTCCATTAACTATTCAAATATCAAATGTTTTATAGAATTACTTCATATATTTTATTTTATCAAATGTAATGATCATAGTAACTAATTACATGACTTTAATCTTTCACATTGAGATAGATATTAATTTTAAAACATAATGTATTTGTATTATGAGTACATTTATTGTTTTTAAATGTTTACTAGTTTTATAAATGTTTATATTCAATTACAAGTGTCTCCTTATATTGATTGAAGTAGTCATCTAAATATTATATAATTAAATTTTTGTTAAGTATAAATGTATCCATTACTATAGAGTATGGAGTGTTTTACATTTAGAAGTCTCTATGCAAAGCCTTCTCAATTATGGATGTATAGAATTTGACTAATGTTATGAGCTTTTACATTGGGATTGGCCTTGATAAGGGCCCCACTTGACTAGTTCAGATTCATCTTTAATGTATGTTAACTAATTCTCTTTCGCAAGAGCTTGGGCTTTCTCGGCCCCCGACCTCCTCCCAGACCATGCTCTTTGTGATGCTGGCTCTTCGTCTGGAGCTCCTCCCTCCTCCGTTCAGTCGGCTCCCTGTCTGGAGCTCCTCCCTCCTCCATTCAGCTATCTCCTGCAACAGCGATAGGTGCGTCCTCTGTTGTTACGTTGATATCCTCTCTGACCTCCTTCAAAGATGCGGTCCAAGGCCGCTTTTCTGGCTTTTCTCCTGTGGTCCTTGAAGCTCCAGATCCAGTGATCACTGTTCCTCAGGAAGCGGCGGACCGCGGGGATTTTTTTAGATCTATTGCTCTGTTTTGCAGGTTTAACGACTATTGGCCTTGCTTGGCGGATCTGCATTCTTGTATTGCTTCAGAATGGACTCCCCTCATTGAAGACGAAGCTCATGTTCGTCCTTGTGTAAAAGGTTTCTTCGTAGTGATTTTGCCTCTGCAAAGGATAGATATTTGATCTACAGTTCAGTGCAGTTCTGGGGTAGGTCGGGTCTGTCTGTGTAGCTTTGGACCCCTTCTTTGGACCCCTCCTCAACTTCCATCCATTTTCCCCCCGTGTGGGTAAGGCTCCATGGTCTGCCTATTCATTTTTGGGGTGATTCTTCTCTCATCCATATTGGGAATGTTCTTGGCAAGTTTCATAGTAGCGGTCCAGAAACTAAATGGGGCTTCACTACCTATTCATGAATCTATGTAGAGATGGATTTCAATAAAGGATCCCAGTCGAATCACTCTTCAAGGGAATAACTATTCTTGGATGTAGAAGCTCGACTATGAGAATATTTATTTTAGGTGCAGAAATTGTTTTTGAAACAGGGCACTTAGCCAACAAATGTCAGAAACTCCTCGAGAAAAAACAAAAACCCTAAGAGTCAACACAAACCCACATGGTGGGCAGGAGATCTTCCTGAGCACCAAAGCATAGAATCGGCTAATGATACCCTAGACAAGGAAGATACAGAGGTTGTACCACAGAAAATGGAACAAGCCACTTATGTTCAGGACCAAGTGCCTCCTTCCCCAAAAAAACCCAAGGGGAAGGCTCATGCGGCCAGTCCAACCATGTGCAGGAGTATATCTCGGCAGACACTTGGGGCCTCAAGGTGGGCGACTTCAGATGATGAAGGCCCTCTATGTCCAGAGCCAATCCAATCTCATCAAAGCAAATAATGGAAGATCGTGTCAAAAAGGGAAAAAAAACTTTCAAGTCAGAAGGATGTAATGACCCGCAGTCGAATTGGGTCACTGAAATAGTTTGGTTTCCTAAGCTTCTTTTTATTTTAGTTCAATTAGGTTTGTCCCTCAAGGATTGAGAAAATTTTTTAAGGAAATGCCGGTGATGGATTCCCCACTATCAAAAAATAAAATAATAATAATAAGCTAGACAGCAAATTAACTCAAGTTGTTCATTATTGTTCTCCTAAGCGCAATAGTGGTTCTACATCTACATGCTTTTGTTGGTCATTATGAAGACACTTGAATAGAGTTGGGATTTGGTTGTCATACAATTTTCAGATGTAACGAACCCAGTAGATTCCCATATTTTTTAATACAAAACATGTCGTTCATCAAAAAATAAAATAATAATAATAACTAGGCAAATTAACTCAAGTTGTTCATTATTGTTCTCCTAAGCACAATAGTGGTTCTACATCTACATGTTTTTGTTAGTCATTATGAAGACACTTGAATAGAGTTGGGATTTGGTTTTCATACCATGCATCATCACCCAAAATGAGATCACCTCACTCCTTTGTTGTTCATTATTAGTTTTCCTCGACCTGATAATGGACCATCTATGTTCATTATTAGTCTCGGCACAATAATGTGTTTCTACATCTATATTTTTGTTTTTCATTATGAAGACACTGAATAGAATTAAGATTTGGTTGTCATACCATGCTTCTTCACCCAAAAAGTCACCTAAAATGATAACCAATTGGGGTTGGTAAAGAGGAGGAATTTCATTGACTCCAAGATAGGGAACTCTGATACAAGTTGCATTTTCCATACCTTAGTTCTCCTCCTCTCTAAACTTGAATAGGAAAAACACTTAGTTTCAAAGAAACACTTAATGATCTTCTTAATTTGGGAATCAGAGAGAGTTGAGTTTGGGTCTTGGTTCATGTTTATTGAGAATGCATATGAGTATTAGGATGTCAAGGAACTAGTATTGGAGATTAATCATGGAAATTTATGCTAACAACTTAAGAACAGTTTGGTTAAATTCAGAAAAGGCTTATTCTTTCACCCAAGATATTGTTTTAGTAAGGATTGTTTGAAACAGAGTTGAGACAAAGTCTTGTGTAGGGCGTAGAAGTTCGAGTCCTATGTGACAGAAGCGAACAAATGAAATTTTGTAGGCCAAGTAGGCTAAGTCCCATGAGTACAAAATGTATAGTCCTAGGGCTCAAGGGTGATGGAGTGCCCCGTTGAAAACATAGTAGATTTTTCAGAAAGCCTCTAAGTCCAGAACTATAGACGGGGAAGAGCATTGCAATGGGTGTCATAATCATAAAGTACTTGTCAACTTGGTAGAGATTAGGGAAAAAAAGAAAAACACATATTCCAATAAAACATCTGGAAGATAAGATATAAGCAGTAGGGTGAAATAGATCTGGCAATTAATATTGAACCTCTAATTGCGTGAAGCTTTCAATAAGACTTTGCACTTTTTTGACGAAGCTTTTCATAAAACTTTGAATTTTTTATGAATAATTTTTTTATTATATAGAAAAATATTCTATTTCTAACAATGTGTATTAAAAATTTTAAGATAATGTGAAAATCCAGGCTAAACATAAATAATCAAACATTTAAAATATCATATTTGTATATATAAAAAAATAAAAAAAAAAAAAAAAAAAAAAAAAAAAAAAAAAAAAAAAAAAAAAAAAAAAATTACATGTAAATAGTTTTATCTATCTATATAAAATGAAATTATTACTCTCAATAATAAAAAAAAAAAAAAAAAAAAAAAAAAAAAAAAAAAAAAAAAAAAAAAAAAAAAAAAAAATAAATAAATATATAAGTAGTTTTGACTACATTAAAATACTAAATGTCATGTAAAATATATATAAAGGAAAAAAATATTAGTTTATATGTGTAAAGAATGAAAATTTTTAAGGTCACTCCTAGGGAGATATACATATTCAATTCCTTTGATTTAAACTTGTGAATTTTTATTAGGAAACACGTGTTTTTAACCATTGGGCCCATCAATGTTCATACTACATATAAAGTGTAAACAATTAAAATAAAATATTATATTGTGAGAAATATAATATAAATAAAATATGTAAATTAATAATAAAAGGACAAAACAGTCCTTAAGAATAATATGTTCATACACATTAAAGAGTACAGAGCAATTAAAACAAAGAATAAATTACAAAGATATAATATAATAATATAAATATAATATAAATAAAATATATCAAATTAACAAGTGAACAATTAGTACCAGACATCTCGACATCTCGATCCCCGTGATACATTAGAGTTTTGGCTCGGTGTATTGAATGATATGAAGTGCTATGTTGCCCGGTGGTGGTGGCCTCGATCACGTGCAACCTGATATACCAGATCAAGATATTGGTAAATTTGGAAGGTGCATGGTCGAGACCTTGGTGGTCCTAATCTCTTGGTAGGTGTACAGACCGGATCGAGAGGACAGTGAGTTAAGGACTGAGCATTGATCATCGGTAGAGAATACGTTGATCTGAATGTTCGTTGGAAAGGAAAGATCGACAATTGTGGTCGATTGTGTATGGGTAAACTATTCGAAGAATAATAGACCCCCCTGCCCCTGCAATTTGAGCACATGGTGTAAATAGGAAGACACACATCGACGTGTGGAAATTGTGGGTGCCCCTCTGTATTGGGATTGTAACCAAGAGATAGCCCCTTGCAATTAAGCCCCCAATCATAGCTCTTGGGAAAATGGAGAAATTTATTCCTCTTGGGGTTTCCAGTTGTGGTCCTATGGAGTTTTAACGTTAAGAATTATAGTGGGTTCAAGTCTGTGACGTTGAGGTAGGACAACATTGAGAGGTGGAAGAAAACACGAGAAAGAGTGTTGGGGAGGAGCATATTATGTACCGCTTGAATTCTTTTACCTACCCTTAGCAAGGGACTACCTAACTAGCACTTTTTTTTCTTACCCTGTAGAGCTACCTAAACATAAGTATATGGGCATACACATTACCTTACTTATGGCATGAGAGCCACTTATTGCTTACATATTGAACCAGTTGGCTAGCTACGGAGAATGCAGAACCTAGGTTGGATGGATATAATGGTAAGATATGCTCCAAAGGAATTTACCATATAAATTCTGAGAGCTTGACACTAGCATCATCATGAGAAAGAAAATGAACAACATATCTGAGAAAAGTGTAATATGAACCAATCCAAAGTGCAACACCACTATATCCATCATGTTGTAGTGAGTTGTCCATAGTTAACTAGAAATTGTACCTTCCTTCACACTCACTGCAGGATTAACTGAACTAACTCAATTAAATTTCTTCAATAGTGTCCAGGAGTGGATATCGGTGGCCACCCCACCTATTCCAATTTGGATCAAAACAATTTGTTGGCAATTTACTATTTTTTAGCATTTTTGGCTCACAGACTTTTGGAGCCATTTTGGAAATAATAAACAAAGCTGATCCCCCAAAATTTATCTCTTTGTTGATACCTTTCCAACAAGATATAAGCACCAAATGGAGATCGTATGCTAAAAGAGATTCCCTAGGAAGTTGATACATAAAACTACCCAAAAGCAGGGTCTACAAAATTGTTGGATTTTACTAAATATTACGAGTTAGGGTTTGGATTTTCTTTATGTTAAAAGGCCTTTGGAGCCTCATTTAGCAACAATCATCTTCTTGTGAATGTGAGTAGCCATCACATCTCTTCTTAGAGATAAAGAGATACCATTCTAATGAGTCTTTCCTTTCTGTATTTCTGATTTGTACATTTTTCTCATTAATAGAAATTGTGTATTAATGTATCTATGTACTTATGGTTATATCTTTGTACAATTCTTTATTATATCTCTACTCTCGTTTCGTACCGAAAATAATTTGGATCAATGGTATCCGAGTAGGTTGCTCTTGATCATTTTGCAATGCATGTCCCCAATGAGGTAAAAATATATAAATTTGGGTCTCAATATCGTCTCTCTTAAAGACAATCACTCTCACACAACCAATAAACCCTCAATGGCAGAAGAAAATAAAAATGATGGACCATAAGATTCTATTAATTTGTTGCTTGGTCAAGATCTCACGTGACAGAGGGGCGAAACTATGAAGAATTTTTCCACGTCCTTCAGCACATTGATGATAACAAAACATACCTGCACGTCTTCATCAGCGATACTTTGGAGGCACCTCACATTTCAAGGTACAAGTTAATTTTTATATTCTCATATTTGAAGGTTAGATATATATATGGATGCCTAGAAAAATGGTTAAATGCATTGAAAGGTTATTTCTTTTGTTCACAATTTTTCGATGGGAAAATATCGCATGCAGCACTCCTTCAAAACTCTCCCCAGCATGTCAAACATTGGTGGGAAACTTCTTGAGAGAAAATTTCCCACACATAGAATTCACACGGAATATAAGGGTGAGCATGTTATCATGATCTTGTCAAAGGAGTCACATCTAGTGGTTGTTAAATACCCAAATTGCTTTGGTCCATCTCTCTCTTTTTCCATAGCATTCCTAGGTTTTTCCATACGGTTGATATAGTTAGTTCCTTTTGATCAAATGACTTTGGTTTTTCCTTAGTGTCAACGCTTGGTGATTCTCGGATCAAGGTTTTACATTTCTCTTTGAAGGGCGAACACATATTGTGATTTTGGTCAAATAACTGGTCATCCTGTTTGACATTGATTAAGCTCATAGCAGGTCGTTCAAGTCCTTTGTTTGCATAGGTAACAATTATGAGCACAAAGCGAAACATTCAGAGCTATTCATTTCGGGCTTAAAACACAAACAGGCGGACATAGCATCGATTTTTCAATGGCGAAAATCTAATGAATAGTTCAGATCAGCAGCTCTCGGAAAGTTGGGTTTTCAAAGTCACGCATTAGAGATTTAGATGGACAAAGGTCACGAAGAAGTTGAAGCTGGTTCTGAAATAATTGTGGACCGTTAATCTCAAACCAACAAGGACCAATGATATTGGTAGAAGCATCCTGGAAAATTGAAGTCACGAAGACTCAAAATATGAGAGGTTTCCACGTCAACCCGAAGATGGTTACTTCAGGAGGTTTCCATCCAAACATCCACGGAGATCACGTCATCTGAGCCATTGAGGGTTGAGGACACACGTCGACAAATCCCACCTTGAAAGTGCGACTTGGTTGCAACAAGGAAGAAAATCTTGAAACTGAACTCTGAAGTGAATCTAGGTCATCCAAATCAAGAGGCCAAACGACACTAGAACTAACACTTTGGAATTACGACACTTCGGAGGATTGCAAGAACTATGCATTGAAAAGGCCCAAATCCCGAACTCCCGAAGTAGTTGTAGAACATTGATCTCAAATCAACAAAGTGCGTTGATCTTTGTAGTAGTATCACTGGAAGGCTTAAAGTCCCAGTAACATCTAGCTAACACATACGTTCTGGGAATGCAACCACTGGGTGTTTTAAACTCAACAAGTGGCACATACATCTAGGTATTGACATCATGCCTCATTTCAAGCATTTTTTGGACATGTATTTAGCCTATTTTCTAGCGACACATGTCACCCCTTCGTCCACGATATATGAAGCATAATGATGTCAAATCCGCAGCGTGTCGATTAAGGGAGATCATCCTCACGAGGAAGGCCCATTCTTGGAGCTCAAGCGTAAGATTGGTGCCTATCTCCGTAATGCGTGGTTTTGGTAGATTCTAAATTGGTGGGTGGATAAACTTTAGCGGTGGTGCTAAATTCAGAAGAGCACCGAGATCGCGGATTGCGACTAGATCAATGACCACGTCTCATTGCGGGGACGTAATATGCTCAAGCGATAAAATTCTTGAGAGATTTGACAGTTTCAGAAACCATGAAATATGGCAGAAGAGCTACATGGCGGGAAGGTGGTAGATTAGACTCAAAAGCGGAGTGTGAATCAAACCACCTTTGTGACCCGCAATCACACCTTATAGCATGACAAAATCCGAGAGTAGTGCTTGGTTGTCCCCTAGGCATTAAGCCTCACCCAGATCCCGAGAAGAGATCAATTAAGAAAAGAGGGACGCTTGATGGAAATCTCTGACACCGGTCATATAGGAAACTTAAGAAGCTATGGCGAGGAAGTCGGTGTCGGTCTAAGGTACCACGATGAATGATTTCTTCTTATGGAAGCCCATCACGATCGAGATTACGTCGAGGAAAATGCATAGTACAGAAGGATGCACAGACGTGAAGATTTGAATGGGATGGCCAGATCACACCCCTGGAATTTGTGGACTGATCTAAGTATAAAATGGGTGGTTAGAAATTTTGTTATCAAATTCATCAGCCCGGTTGAGCGGAGCTCCCTATTTGTAATATTTTGATGCCTGAGTTGTTCTAAAGTTTTGGCATGAAACTTGAGAATTTCACATTAATAGAAGTTAGTTTCTTTCTGTCATCTTGTTTAATATTTATTGGAACACTCATGCATGGAAGTTGAGGCCGAGGTTACTGCGGTCGTGTGTGTAATGTAGAGTTTGACTATATAATAAATGTTGTTGTGACCTGTTTTATTATTTTCTTTGTTACCTTGTTTCTTCTTATCTTTGTGCTCATGCATGGAGGAATCCAGGATGATTTTTGTAGTCATGTGGAGTTTGATTGTTATATTTGTGATATATTTTAGGTGTCAGGAACTAATTTCCAAGGGGTACTCACTTGTGCGATTTTCTTCACCGGCAGCAGAGGGCCCGATTCCATGGAAGCTTGTCACCTTTCACACAAAAATATTCCTTCTTCACCTTCAGCAACAAAACCAGTGACTGAATTTAATGAGGACCTCATTTCCCAATGCATTGCTTGTCCAATTTATGCGTTAAAATCATTTCGTGCGAGATTTATCATAGGCCTCCATTCTATAAGCCTTCCCTCCACAAAGAATTTGATGGGTATTAGGACATCTCTTACAACCATAATTGATCTCTGATGACTAACATTCACCAGCACTATTGGCCGAGGAACAAATTAAAGAAGACATTTCCTTGGGATTGTTTGACAAAGAAATTTTGATCTGAAGGTTATGATAAATTGCCTTAATATTACAACTTACAGCGACTCCAACATTTCAGTAGGACCTGCAATTATACTCAGTTGCCACAATGTCAACAGCTGTTGACCCAAAAATTATTATCAAGAAAGGAAAAGAGCTCTCAGAAGGACTCAAAGTATTATACTGATGATTACAGTAGTACATGATTCTTCTTTTTAAAACTCGATGGTTGTATCAATTCTCATTTTCCATACCATTTGTTTGAGTTTCCATAAGTTTAAATTTTGGAAGATTTCTTGTTGAACTTCCCTCTTCTAGTCTTCATTTGGAAGGAGAAAGTTTTGAAACCCTTATTTCCCATGATATTGTAAGAAATTATGGTTAGACCCAAGAGCTTAGAAGATTTCCCACTTTGGGTTTTCCTACTCCTCCTCCTATCAGAGTTGCTATAACTAAAGGAAACTTGGCCTCCTTTGAACCCTATACCCATTCTCCTCAACACTCAGCCCCTTCCCCTAGAAACACAGTTCTAGTTTCACCTGTCCGAACCCCATCTCCCTTGGTTATCCTACAGTCCACATCCAAATGGTAGGCACTAATCTTCCTAGAAATAGAATGGATTCCATAGTGGTCGCTAGATATGCCCCTCTTGTTTTACCTCAGACTATAAATTCTCTCCCAGTTGGAGACCACCTTAAGCACATGCCCAAGTTCACAGGCGAGGAAGACACCTTCTAGAGAAGAGACACCTTTATCTTTATGGTTATCGGATAATCTTAACATTGAAAGGCTATGAAGTTGTTTGGATGAGAGTTTTTGTACTGAGCCTTGATGGTGAGGCTAGGAAATGGTTTAGGGGTTTGAATCCTAGATCTGATGGGATTAGGCCACACGGATGATTCATTCTTGGACATTGGTGGGATAAAAAGATTTCCTTTATTATATTACAGATTTTGGGTCACTTAAGAGGAAAGGGAGGGAATTTGTTTAGGACTTCTCAAAAGATTTAATAAAATGTACAATAAGATTCCCTTGAAATAAATCCTACTGAAACCTCTGCCAAGATTACTTATTCCATTTCTTTTGACCCAGAGTTTTGCCTCATGTTGAGAGAAATAAAATCTACCTCCTCTTTGAAGCTCATATACAGGATACAACATGGAAGTAGGAGTCAATATATTTTGGTGACAAATTTAGTATTAAATCGATAGAGACCAAAAGAAAAGGTGGAGTCACGAGCTTCAACCTCGATTCCCCTCTCACGCTTACACCCTGAGTGGATGAGTTGACAAAAGTGGTAAAATCAATTTCTACGGAAATGGAGAAATTGAAATTTAAAGGAAAGAAGAGCTATAGGAACACCCAAAATGTTGATAATATGGGTAGTTTCAAAAGACCAAATAATGTCCCTTAGATCATCTAAAGAGATCAAAGAAATAGGGATAGGGATGATAAAATATCCAAGCCCCTCTGCATCTTGCTTATTCTTGAGGAAGAGGAGGAAGATTGACCACAGGAAATCCATTGTCTTTGACACTTCTTCATCCTCATTGTGATATGCATATGAAGATTCTCTCTGGATAGCCAACTAAACTAAGCAGAGGACCGGTGGCAATCAAATATAGATACAACCTAAGGTCAAAGAAGAAGCGGGAAGCCTAACATTTCTAATCAACCTACTAGAACAGATAATCCTGCTAAGCATGTGGTAGCTAAGCGACCAAAGAAAAGAGGCACAAAACCCCCAAAAATTGGTTAAGATCCCTACCCCATAAGTTAAGGATATTAGAGCCTCCTCTCTTTTTATCTTTGAGAAAGAGATTCAAAATATTAAAATCCACAATATCTTTTTAGAATAGTTAAGAATGAGAATTTCCAAAGTACCTTTCAAATATTTGCGGCAGATCTTCATCTCATCCCACAGTTTCAAGTCAACCTCCAAGATATGAAAAGCCATTTGTCATACTAGGGCCTTTGGTTGAGGATAGAGATGACTCCTCCCTCCTTTCTATACCTCAGTGAACATCCACGATAAAGTATTTTCTATTTGTTTGATGGATTTGGGGGCATCTCACAACCTCTTGCCTAAGACTGTCATGGATGAGCATGTTGGAAATTATAAAAACTACCATGACTTGTACTCATTTGGTTACTCCGGGGAAGATGAAGTGTCTGGGGTTATCAAGGACCCTAGTTGTTTCTCGTTCCAATTAACAATGAAAATTGTGATCATGAATATTGTAGTGGTTGAAGTCTCACCTAAGCTTGGAGATATTTTTTTCTAGATTTTGGATCAAAAGACTAGGAGTAACTTTACAGATGGATCTTTCATACACCACCATTCAAAATGTTTGGGATGCTTATGAAGGCTTTTATGGGGAAGCTGGCTTGCTTACATTATCGGTGATGAAACAAATCCACCAACCACCCCATTTTTGTAGTTGATCTGATTTAGGAACCAATATATTTACATCTCATTGATGCTCCTCAAACACCTATTGATATAAAAAAGAAACCTAGCAACTCTTGTGAAGATCCTCTTCCCAATACCTCTATTTGGAAGGTGTTTTTGATGGATCCTCTTCTAAGGAGAATGTTGGTGTTGGGGTAGTCTTCATTTCTCCTACCCAAGAGACCATATCCTTGTCTTACAAACTTGAATTTGAAGCAACAAACAATGTGGCATAATACAAGGCTCTTGTTTTGGGTTTAAACAGTTAAAGACATGAAGATTGAAGAGCTAACAATGTTTAGAGATACTGAGTTGATTGTTCATCAAGTCAAAAAATGGAGTGCTCAGGATAAACACCCTAGGTTAAGGACCTCTGAAATGAATTCTAGGATATGGTTGATGGTTTCTTCTTGGATTTTAATATCTCATTTGTTCAAAGAGATAGTGAGAACACTGTGGCAGATTCCTTAGTTGTTTGACCAAATAGATCAGTTCCTTGCCGCCCAAATTCGAATATGATGTGGAAGTAAAGTATGAACCCTCTCTACGACAATGCCAAACATTGGAAGGTTTTCGAGATCATCTTGAATAAAAATATTTCTTGAGGCGATTGGATGAATTTTTACGCTTCACATATTGATCAAAGGTCGGGATCTTGAGAAAACCCCATCTTTGAATTTTTGAATAAAGTTGTTGACCATCATATTGTTCAATTACATAGTAACATATTCCAAAGGGACGTGTCCCCTTGGATATATTGTTTAACATAAATGATGTTATTGTGAAGGTTAAAGGTTCCAGTGAAGATGATGTATTTGAATGCAATTTAGGAATAGAGGACGGTCCAAAATATGTCAAATTTTCTAGCAGTGTGTCGAAGGAACAAAGGGATGAGTATATTAATCTTTTAAAGGAGTTTGTTGATGTATTTGCATGGAAATATGAATATCTAAGGACATATGAAACAAAAATTATTGAGCATCAGTCCCTTTGAAGAAAAGAAAGATGAGACCAAGCCATTCAGGCAGAAACTCATGGATAAATTCCATGTTGTTGCCTATTATGGAAAAAGAAGTGAAAAAAGTTGTTGGATGCCAGAGGTATTCCTTTGAGATATTCATGATGGTGGCTAACTTGGAGTGCTCATAGGGAAGAAGTGGAAATGGTGTGTTGATTTAGAGGGAATTTGAGCAGGGCTCCATGAATAATAACTACCTTGCCAAGATGGAGCACATTTTTTGGGAGAGTGACTAGTTCATCTAGGATGTCTATGATTAATGGATTCTTTGGCTGTCCAGGAGAGATCTTTGTCCTAGAGAGAAGACAACCTTCAATGCTCCTTGGGGCACATTCATGTATGCTAAAATGCCCTTTGGTTCCGTGAATGGGAGTAACCTTCTAGCAAGCCATGAACATCACCTTCATTGGAGAAAGATAAATTTGTAGTCATCTATGGATGAAATTGAGGTGTTCTCAAAGTCTGACCAAGAACATTGTCATCATTTGAAAAAGGTATTCAACAAATGCGGAAGTTTTTGGTCTCTTCCTAAATCCTAAGAATTCTTTATTTGCTATGAAGGAAGGTATTAAATTATTGGGGCATGTTAGCCGATGAGAGGGGGTAAGAATTGATCCAAGAAAAATAGAGGTCATCCAGGCCCTATATTTTCCTAGATCCAAGAAATCTTTCTAGAATAATGAATTACATTACAACCATGCTTAGAAAGGAAATGAGGTGAAATGGAATAGTGAGGCTTGAGAATATTTTGATCAAATAAAAGGCTTAGTTAGGCTTTACATGTGCTCATCAGCCTACGACTATTCCAATGATTTTATGATATTTTCCTTCACCTCATTGAACACATTGGAAGCATTTGTTTTGCTATAGAAAAATAAAGAAGGGTTAAAATGACTATTTCCTTTTTAGTGAGCATTGGGGGATGTAGAAATAAGATATGATATCATGGAAAGAAATTATGATTTGGTAAAAGCCCTCAAGGATTTGAGTATATGTTCTTCATTCAAATATTATTTCATATGTCCCTTGACCTTAGTGAAAGAGATATTGATCTAGCTTGAATAGATGGGAAGAGAAGAAAATAGATTGCTAAAATTACGGAATTTGACCTTGAAATAAAGCCAACTAAATTAGTGAAAGGCCAGGGTTTAGCTAAGTTGTTGATTGAATCAAATTATAGATTTGGGGTTAATTTCATGAACATAAACTCGGAAAATCATCAAGTTGAGATTGTTGATAAAATCTCTCATGACAACCCTAGCTTGGCAGAATGCACTTGCTATAAAGACATCATATATTTACGTAGAAGTTGCAGCCTCCTGATGATATGGAGAAGAAAAATGTGAGAGATTTGAAGCTCAAATAAATCAAATATTGTCTCATTGATGAGGTTTTGTATTGGAAAGATCCTTAAGGAGTGCTTTGAGATGTTTGGATCCACATGAGGCCCAAAGGGCCATAACTATTTACCTAAAGCTGACTTATGTGGGGGCCATGATTTTTGGAGGACCACAACTTATAAGATCCTCAGATATGGGTATTTTAGGCCTAGCTTTTTTATTGATGTTTGTGAAAATATTAGATCTTGTTTCAAGTGTCAAAATTTTACTAGAAAGAAACAACTCAAATCTTTGCCTTTGAAACTGTGTGGTGGGTTTTGGACCTTTTCAATAGTGGAGTCTTAAATTCATTGGAAATCCACCCAGCCTCAAGTGGTGAGTACAGGTGGATTTTGATTGCCAATGATTATTTCACCAAGTGAATATAAGCCATTCCTACTAAAAGGAGTGCCTCCCATAGGGTAATCATTAGCTTTCTTGAATATATCATGTCCAAACCCCTCCCTTCTTCCTCGGCCAAGGTATGTAGGCCTCGATCCTTTGGATCGTTCTTATTCTCGGGCTTCAGAAAAACTCCTTGGGTTCACGCTAGAACCTCTTCAAATCCACCGTCCTTTAAACATTGCACCCGTGTGCAAGCCTTGAAGCTATCCCTCCACCGCGATCTTGGTTGTGACCACCGCTCTCAAAGAGTTTTGTTAGCTGGTGTCGAATTATTCATGGAGTCTCTTTGGCTCACGATGCAAAAACCTCATTGAGGCCCTAGTCTCTAGCTAGCTCCTGCCTCCATATGACCACTTGATTACAAACCATTGCCCAACTCCAATCACATATCGGGACTCATAGTTTTCAAAATCGGAGCACTGTTCAACACTTTCCCCTGATGTCCGAATCGTCGAAAATTTTGTTGGGAAACCAACGGTCCATACACACTCCCAATTTGTGGTCACGATTCTTTCAGGTGTTCACGGTTAGCGAGTTCCTGCCTTCTCGTGTTTTGACTTCTCTACACAGTAAGTCAGGGAAATGCTAGCGTGTTGCCACGCATCCTCTGGTGATGGACAATACTAAAAGTTTCAGGACTTCTCTCGTGAACTTCCCTAGAGATCCAACGGTTGTTGGTTCAACCTCGCAGATCCAACGACTGAGACTTGATCTTCTCCCATGCTTGTTCCTTTTAACTATCCTTTGATATGATTTCTTAGATCCGTTCTCCCTTTTCGAAGGTTTGTGTTTTGTGACTTTGGGGAAGTCTCCACCTCCATTTTCCCAAATATTTGATGACCAATCTACGGTCCAGATATTCCACAAATCAGCATTAAGATTATTGACGATTTGCCTTTCACGATTTTGGGGAAGTCTTCATTCCCATTTTCCCGGTGACCAAAACCACGAAACTATGACCACGCTAGATCGACGGCTCCCAGGTCGCCCTGTCTAATGGTCTAGATTCATTATCAATTTCACATATTAGGGAGTCAAAAGACTATCTCCTCCATTCTCCCGATCCACCCGAACAATGATTCCTCCTCTATTCCTCGAACCGAAATCTTGAAATCCTCCTTTGGTATTGAGCGTTAAGGTTCGCGCTACTTATGCATATCTGACGATTGTCTAATCTAATCTCTCATGTGCTCTCTTTTGGGTGTTTGGACATGGATTAAATGGTCCAGTTGTTCCTTGTAGCTTATCGATGGCTCACAGGTGCTCCCTCACGAGCTTTTTGTGCCTTCTTCCATGGGAGATGATGATTACGTGGCATCCCAAAGTGAACCCAAACTCATTTGAAGAAAGAGCTTGGAAGTATAAATCTTGTGATGATATTCTTACGAGATCGTGAGGATGGCCATCGCCTGAAAATCGATCAGCGACAAAAAACATGCGATCATTTCCGTGCTTAGTGAATGACAAACCCGGACATAATCCATGGAGATGAACTCCCACAAATTCTCAAGAAGCATATCTGACGATTGTCTAATCTAATCTCTCATGTGCTCTCTTTTGGGTGTTTGGACATGGATTCGACGGTCCAGATTGTTTCCTTGTAGCTTATCCGATGGCTACCGTGCTCTCCCTCCTGAGCTTTTGTGCCTTCTTCCATGTTGTCTCGATAGGAGATGATGGTCTGTGGCATCCCAAAGTGAACCCAAACTCATTTGAAGAAGAGCTTGGAAGTATCGGCTACTGTGATAGTATTCTTACAGATCGTGAGGATGGCCATCTTTGAAAATCGATCAACGACAAAAAACATGCAGTCATTTCCGTGCTTAGTGGACGACAAACCGGACATGTAATCCATGGAGATGGACTCCCACAAATTCTCAAGAATAGGTAGAGGGGTGTATAAGCCTTGCTTCTTGATGGCCAACTTGGAAATAGAATAGTCAGTGCAATATCTGATATACTTGCTGATGTCCAGTCGAAGTTTTGGCCAATAAAAATGTTTCTGAAGGACGACCATAGTTTTTTCTATGCCAAAATGTCCTGCCACTAGACTGTAGTGGGCTTCCCAAATCATCTTTTCACACTCACTTGTAGGAACACAGAGATGG